>JAQMYG010000020.1:2614551-2633667 GCA_030014215.1 Clariallabes teugelsi | reverse complement strand
ATATATATACACACACACACACACACACACACACACACACACAATAATATATACATATTATAATTATACAACAATATAATTATTTTAGGCTGTTATTTCATATAAATGTCCACCTGTATCTATATTTATTCTTTGTGCCAAAATAGAATAGGGTTAAAATGTCATGAAAAAAGTTTTTTAGCTGAATGAAACACAAGATAAAATCCTGGCGCGTTTTCATACACGGTAACTGTTAAACTAAAAACCTGACCCGACGCAGACTAAATGGTTGCGTGTGTTGCATGAGCTTCCCCACGCTTACCAAAGCTTCCTCTACGCGGTGAACTTTGTAGAGCGTGTAGACGCACAGCGCGGCGCAGGCGCACGTCAGGACGCTGCAGGTGATCTGTCTCACCGAGAGCTTCCTCTGTCCTCCGCGCGTCTCCAGGCCGACGGCTGCGCGTCCGTGCAGCATCCCCGACTCAGTGTCTTTGGTGTCCATCATGAGAAATGGAGCATCTCTGCGCGGCATCACACATTTTAAAAGAGTGGGCACCCGGAGGTGGGAGTGGACCGAAAAACCACAAAGATCCCCTTCGAAAAAAGCCGACATTTCTCATCATGTGTCGCGATCCACATAGCGCTCAGTTACACAACTACGCATTTCATAAGGCATGCGTAAATTCGAAAGAGTGTTTTTTCATCGCCCAAAAAACTCCCTTCATCATTGCCATTACTTTAGTTATCAAAATGTGGATTTACAAGGTTATTACTTTTACCTTCTTTTAAATAACAGAAGTATAGTCAAATAAATCACTCACTCACTTTATCCTGTATTCAGGGTCACGGAGACCTGGAGCCTATCCCAGGAGGCTTAGAGCACGAGGCAGGGTACACACTGGACAGGGTGCCAATCCATCACAGGGCACAAACACACACTCACACACCCTTTCACACACTACGGGCAATTTGGGAGCGCCAATTATAGTCTAACCTGCATATCTTTGGATTGTGGGAGGAAACCTGAGTATCTGAAGAAAACCCATCAAGCACGGGGAGAACATGCTCACAAACTCCATGCACACAGAGACGGGAATCGAGCCTGGCCGGGAATCGAACCAGGACCCTGGAGGTGCAAGGCGACAGTGCTAACCACTACACCACCGTACCGCCTCAAATAAATCAATTAAAATTATTTTTAATTACAGAAAAGTACAGCTTTTTGGGATATATACTTCAAATACTATATATTCTTTTTTTTTTTTTAGGCCATCAGCCATCGTATAAGCATGTACCTTCATATCATACTGTGTATGACTGTGTATGTGACAAATAAAATGAATTTCAATTTGAATATATACATTGTATATAAAATAAATATAAAACTAATCAACATCTAAATCACTACACCCTCTTCGATTCTATGCATTTATTTACCCTTAAAAAATAATTATTCTAATTTCAGATTATTTGTAATAAAATTCATGTAATTATTAGGGTTTTTTTTTCTTAATAATGCACCCAGAGATGAAATCATAGGTGGAACTAAAATAGGTTAAAATTTATACTAAGAGCAAATGTGTAATGGCTAAATCCTTTCCCACACTTACCACTTCTTCATTTGACCCACACACTGTATCATAGAACGACAGGAAATGCCACAGTTGCATTAGTTACATCTGGACATTTTGATTCATCTGCCCCAGATTCCAAATGCCATTAATTTTTTTTATTTAAAATATATATATATATTTTTTTTTTTTTAACAAATGATCGTGTCAATTTTTAGTCATAGTACACTTTGCCATTAATGTTAATTTTTCCAGAAGAGTCTTGTATATGGGTGAATCTGTTCTTATTTGAAATCCAAATAGATGCTATCCATCTGACAGTCAGTGTTACTAAAGGGATGCAACACTTTCTGTTCTGTAAAGCAGATGGGTGAAATTACAAACAGGTATTTCACACACTTTTCAGGTATCTCACACTAATCAGGTATTTCACACACTTATTTCTGTAAGTAAACTCAAGAAACCATTTTGTGCAGGAGATAGTGGTTTATTTAAAGATCTTTGATTTGTTATCTTAGAGACAGAGATCTTATCTATTTTGGCCTTGTCATAACTATATTTAAAACTATATATAGGTTTCCAGTTAATTACCTACATAATTCACATAAAATGACACTGCACCAATTACAACTTGAATACCCAGAGAAAAATGTAAATATGCAAAAAAAAAATTTAAATAAATAAAAAATCTTATTGTGTAAGCACACCTGACATTAATAAAGGTGTGTTTATGGCTTATTGAATGCTTTTCTATGCAGAAATACAATCTGCAAATCCCACCTGAAAAGGCATAATTGGGTTAGAAGGAGCAGCAGTCCAAAAGCATTAAAGTTGTTACAGAGTTAAAGTATATTATTATTATTATTATTATTATTATTATTGTTATTAAATAATCTACAAACAAGACAGAAACCTACAAAAACAACATTTTTTCAATGAAATCTTACAGGTTCTATGCTTAGTTTGACAATACTATTGTATAATAGAGTTGTTAAATAAGTGCATATAGCAGAAAAATTTTAAGTGCTATTACATCAGTGCTTAATGGAGTAGAACAGGGTCTGAGGTAATAGCACTTTATACACCGATCAGCCATAACAATAAAATAAAATAAAAAACTCTGCCTAATATTGTGTAACTTTAGAACATCTGGGCATGGCCTTCATAAGACCTCTGAAGGTGTGCTGGGGTAGCTGGCACCAAAGAATATAGATGGGTGAAATCCTTTAGCAGCAGCCATTAGCAAGTCCTGTAAATTGCAAGATGGGACCTTCATGGAATCAGACTTGTTAGTCCAGTGATCATAGATGCTCAACCAGATTGAGATCAACACCTCAAACTCTGTCATGTTCTTAAATGTTCTTAAAGATTTTGCAGTGCGGCAGGGTGCATTATCCTGCTGAAAGGGCAGAATAGGGTCTGCAACCATTTTTGGTAAGTGGTGCATGTCAAAGTAACATCCAAATAAATGCCATGACCTATGATTTTTCAGCAATCATTGCCCTAAGTATTTTCCATTATGCCTTATTCCCATAGTGCATGCTGGAGGCATCTACTGCCCAGTTAAGTGAGGCACACAGACCTAGCAGACACATGATGTAAAATAAAACAACCATCAAACCATGCCACTTTCTTCCATTGCTGCATGGTCCAGTTCTGATGCTTGTGTGTCCATTGTTGGAGCTTTCAGCAGTGGGCAAGGGTCAGCGTGGGCACTCTGACCAGGCTGTTTCTCCGCAGCCACATACACAGAAAGTTGCAATGCACTGTGGGTTCTGACACCTTCCTATCATAGTCAAAAAAAACTTTTTTCAGCAAATTGTGCGACTGTAGCTCTTCTGCCATATTGGTCTTAACATGATGGCCTTTGTTTCCTTTGCAGATTAATGAGCTTTGGACACCCATGACCCTGTCCCCAGTTTATACTTCCTTGGACTGCATTTGGTACGTACTAACCACTGCATACCAGGAACACCCCAGAAGACCTTCTGTTTTGGAGATGCTCTAGCCCAGCTTTTTAGCCATCATAATACGACCCTGGTTAAAGTGTCTCAGATTCTTATACAAGCCCATTTTTCTTGCCTGTAGCATATCAACTTCGAGAACTGACTCTTCAGTTGCTGCCTAATATATCCCACCCCTTCACAGGTGTCAATATAAAGAGATAATCAATGTTATTCACGTCACCTGCCGTGAATAACATTTGTTATTCAACTGTCACCTTTTAATGTTATGGCATTTTACCTTCCACACAGACATAAAACTCAACATGAGCAATGCATTTGTAAAATATGCATAATGACTCTTTAAATCTAGAGTCATCTCTTTAATCTCTTATACAAATAAATCCATTGGACAATTAATCTACAAATATCCAGCCATGTTTTATAAATGTGACAGGTCCATATTTGTTGAAGTACGTGGTCTCAAAAAGCCCACAAAGGTGCAATCTTTTGCTCACAATATATTATCTTGTGGGAACAAGTTATTTACTTGTGTGTGCACAGCTCACCATGTAAACACAAAGAAAATTAACTGTTCAAATAAAGCAAAAAAAAAAAAAAAAAGCAGCAAAATGTCAATGTAAATGCACATAACCCAGCTTTCATACAAAAGCCTACCATGCATTTAAACTTATGCAAATACATAACTTGTACGAACAAAACAAATTACTTGATAATTACTTGTTCTCACAAGATAAATTAGTTGTGCATACTATATTAAAAAAAATCTCATTGTACAGTTAAACCTTGGATTGCAAGCATAATTTTTGTCCGGAAGCATACTTGTGTGTGCAAAGCGAATGAGAAATAGTTGAAATTCAGATGAATCATTCCACAAACCATATATAATTTATAAAATCAAATTCATAATAAAAAATAGTTAATACAAAATATCAAGTAAAAATAAAACAAATTAACCTTGCACTTTACCTTTGAAAAGATTACCCACAATCCCACAGCACACGAAAAAGAAGAACCATTGGCTCAGTTGTGATCACGTGACACTTGGCAGAAAAAGCGCATGAGTACTACTCCTATTTCAAGTCCTCACTTGTTTATCAAATTTATTTACAAATTTTGTTTGTCTTGCAAAATGCTCACAGATCAAGGTTCCCCTGTACTGTAATTAGACATATTTCAGTTGTATTGGTTCTGGTTGTGCCTTTGTGCCTCTTTTAGCTAGGTTTGATATTAGTTTGCATGATGGAAATGGCCAAATTATTTAAATTCCCATTCCAGTTCTTCCTCTTTTATTTTTGAAAATAGCTTTTTATTTGTGGCTGCTACTATGCCTTTGTATGAACTGGCAACGCTAAAAATAGCGGTTTCGTTTTTACAATACACTTTCAAACTTAGTATGCGGGCCCTTTTTCAGGTGTCTCAGGTAATTTGAGGTGATGCATTATTTAAGTATTTATGAGTATTTTTAATGAGGATTTATCTAGCAGATGCTGTATTCCTTTCTTAAACAAATTATACAAACAAATGAACAATTCAATCAGAAAACAATATCAAACCCATTTTCCAGCTATCCAAAATATGAAATAAATTCATTATTTAATATTGAATTAAATCACTTTAAAATAATTGCCAATACCCGCTAACCATAAAACACTTTTGTTTTTGCTTTTTATATTCATTAGGACTCTTATGGTCATGGTTTGTCATATGCTTTGCTAGACATCAGAAGAACATATCCTTTAGGTTATATGGTCAAAGATATTTCTAAATCAGATTTCGAGGTGTGTTATTTAATTAAAAAAAAAAAAAAACTTAACTGGAGACAACACACAAAGGTTATCATAAGTACTGTATAATTATGCAGTGCTTCCAACATAGGTAACAGTACAATATAATAGGCGTGGGAAAACTAATCATACTAATAAAATCAAACTCAAAAGAGCATGAAATTATGCAAAAGTAAAGCATTCTTCATCCTATAGCATAATTATGTGTATAAAAAGAGAACAACAGACCAGTTATCAGTGTATACTCTTGAATTATTAGGAATATTAATAGCATTGTAGTGGGTGGAAGAAAATTATCAATATAGTATACTAATCGCATATGACAGTTTGTCAGCACTTAAACGCATGAGGAATCGGAAGGTCTTGTAGGGCAGACATACTGTTTAAAATGTTATGTGCTGTTAAAACTGTATAATAATTATGTGCAGGTTTCTTTTCTTTGGGTTTTCAGTTCATATAGGAATTATGGGGAAATGATTAGAAGTGGAAGTGGAAAGATTAACTAAACAAGCATTAAAATAAACACAATTCAACTAGAAATCCAAATGTATGAAGTAAAGGAAAAAATCATCAAGGATCATACAAATATAAAATCTGGCCACAGGGGTGATACAGGTATCAGCATACAGAAATGTGTAGATATAGGTAAAATATGAGGCAGGAACCAGAGGAAGGCTGGCTGAGACTAGGACACACAGGACTAAATCAAAATCTTTACAGAATAGGTAACCATCCAACTTGGTAACCATCCAACACTGTGGACAAGCAGAAATTATTAAACCACACTAATAGATTCCAACAAATATAGAAAACAAAAGCAGGACATTATGATGGCCCGATATGAAACCAACATTGGAGCAATGGTAAAAAATAAATTAATAAATAAAATACTTACTGTATTAGGAAAAACAACAGGAAATATCTAAACGTTGATTAGATATTTGAATGAGACTTCTTTCTACTTTTTCTTTGTCAAACTATTGTTCTGCAGCAATTGGCGGGAATGCAGCTACAAGCTGGCTGCTAACCACAAAAAAAACTTAAAGAAGAAGAAAATACTTTGTCTGTTTGGTTTAGTTTTCCCAGTTAGAGTCTCTGTTAATGTTACATTGTTGTCTTTAGTCATAGTTATTGTTAGCATTAGCCTTAGCCATAGATCCTAGCCATAGTCATAGTTTCCATGTTCTCTGTTGTCTCTCCTCCATATGTGTCAGAACGCAAGACCAATTACAGTGGAACCTTGGATTGTAAGCATAATTCGTTAAGGAAGTGTTCTTGTCTATTAAAATATTCGTATATCAAAGCGAAATTCCCCCATAATAAATAATGGAAACGTTGATGATTTGTTCCAAAACCCAAAAAAAATTCAACCAACCAAGCATACGCACACACAGACCACTAGATTTCAAACAAGGGGGGGAGGGGGGCTGCTGTGCCTCCAAACTCCTCAGCTCTCAAGCTAATCAAACATTAATGGTATGCACCAGGCAAACAGGTCCGATCCATTAAGGCCCCACCCTGCAACATAAAGCATCCAAAGGATCCGCTGGCAACATCTTGCTGCCCCAGCGACACAAAAATTAGATTCTAAATAATAGAGCTGACCAGTGTATGACCTAATCATTAAACTTTCACACACACACACACACACACACACACATACCAGTTTACCGAAGTCAATTATCAGTCTCTATTCAGTAAACTGGTGGGTGTCAAAGTTGTCCTACACACATGCAAACATAAAATAAAAAATGTCTTACGTTGACACATGTGCTCACAGTGTTATAGTAAACAGTACACACACACGCACAGATGTTGACTATAGGAGTGACGCACATGCATTGAGACCAAGCATGGGAGATGATTACCCACAATTCCACAGCGCAAGAGAAAGAAGAACCATTGGCTCAGTTGTGATCACATGACGGTCAGCGTCAAAACAAGAAGCACATGCTAAACATGATACTCGATGATACTTTGTACTCGTATATCAAGACTCGCTTGTTTTTCAAGTCATAATTTATTTTTTAAAATTTGCTTGGTTTGCGGAATGCTCGCAAACTGGGTTACTCGCAATCTGCGTTACTCGCAATCTGCTGTTTCACTGTACTTAAAAATGCAGATTGATACAAAGAGGGCAGTAATGCCGGGCTAGGCATGCTGGCATTTGGCTACATTAGTTTCCCATAGATGGCGCTTCTGAGACTTATGAACATATCAAGATCCTATGACATGATGGAGTTTAATGCAGCTGGGTTTTTTCTACAGTGCGAGTTTTACAGGGACAGCTTGGTAGACCCAAAGCCAGGGGAGTGGTGTTACATTCACCTCATGTTCCTCAGGCACACTGGACTGGCATGTTTATGGGCTCAGCTCAGAGTAGCTTTCCAGCCTGGGTAATATAATGGTGTTTATGCAACTAATGAAAATGAGAGCACGGAGCCCCAGGAGGGGGCAGAGGCCTCAAACCCTTATGGAGGTTGACCAATTGGCCTCCCACTCCATGTATGAATCATGTCCTGTTGCATTCTATGAGAACCCTAAATCATGTCCTGTTGCATTCTACTTTGTTTAAATAAATATCCTACACTTCCATCCTTCCTCTCCTCCATACATGACAATAAACAGATGCTGCAATCCACATCTGGATCCAGTCAAAACCTGCTCATTTTCTTTACTTATGATGTTAAGTTGTTGTTTTGGCCATTTACATTTTTTAATAAATGACATGTTTTGTAGGAATTGTGTTTAAAATTGAATATTAACATCCAGATAATATCCAGGGTGATATCATCAGCATGTTCATTTCCACAAGTGTGATGATCAGATGTTTACTACTTTTATTTTGCACTTTGGGCAGTCACAAAGCCATTCACACTTTATTTCTCCTTTCTCCTTTATTACTCCTTTATTACTCGAAAGAGTGAAACAGGATAACCCAGTTCCTGTTCAGTTTATCATTGGTGCCATCAGCATACTACATGCTTCAAAACCAGACAGACAGATATTCCATAATTGTAGAGACAGAGACAATAATATCTATAAATAGACTTTTAAAGTTTACAAAAGACCATATGAAGGAACATTAAGGACTGCTCCTCAGTGTGGAAAGGTATTCAATGACTCATAAACTACAAAAAGAAGCTTATGCAGCCGCGCAACACTTGGCCAACTAGCCAAACCAGTTCATGCACCAGTCCCTAAGTAAGTCTCCTCTCTGTATGATGTTTCATTAATGTCCCTGAGTTGACATATCATTGTGGAATCATGAGCAAACTTATTGTTATTTGTCTGATTATCCAGGTAAAGTCTTATTTTATGATAACTGCATTTGGTAGTGCTGTCATGAGTCATGTGTGAGCAGCAGTGGGTTGATCAAACAGCCTAGTGGAGCACCGGTGTGCAGGGGAATGGTGTTAGAGATCTTGCTGCTGCCCTGAACTGACTGGAATGGATTTGCCTGCATGTACTGTATTATCAACAACTTTGATCGTCAAGTGTGGACCAAAAAACTGATCATGGGAAACAATGCTGCACAAATCGCTGAAAAAAACTATACTGGAATACTAGAAAGTTAACAGAACATCCAGTGCACCACACAAAATGACTGGGGCCCAGCAGGCAAAGAGACAAAGAAGTCCAATCCTTCCAGACCCCACCCTGCAACCCAAAAGATCTGCTACCAAGGTCCCAGTGCCAGACACCACAGCACATCGCCAGAGGCTCCAGGGAAACCATGCCTTGCAGGGCCACATCTGCCCCAGGACACAAACACCTCAAAACCTTTAATGTTGTTTCTTTTAATATTATGGCTGATTGGTGTATATCATAAAAATAGTTATATAATAGCCCCATGGATCATGGTGGTGTAGCAAGATATCTTTCTTGATCTTTTAAGGTGGGATGGTATCCTTCCTACTTGGGAAGGCATTGCTTAATTTGTTGCAGCGTACGCCATGCTTTTGTCCCCATCAAATAAGACCATTGCAATGCCTTGCTGCCTGGATGTTCCAACACAAAGATTTGGTAAACTGAGATGTTTTGGTGCTGTCCCCATTCCAATCTCCTGCAATCACTTTTTGAGGATCTTTTGTTTTTCGTATGGTGAAGAAGCAGGACAAATTTTTTAAGGGTCTCTCTCGTTTAGCTATGTTGTCATGGCTAGACCTGCTGGAGTCCCTGTTTTCACTTTGATCACAATGTTCACTCTATATAGCACTGAAGGATAAGAGCATACCACAATTAGTCTCTCTTCTAGTTTCTATAGACTGGTTTAATCTTGACTCTATTTGTACTTCTTAATTTTATAATATACAGTAAAATGTATATTTTGTGTAACAAAGAACAAAATAAAAAAAAAATAAAAAAAAAATAAAAAAAATTTAAATCTGGTTTCTCTCAAGGTTTCATAACTCGGTCAGAGCAACTCTAAAACTGTAGAGATGGAGTTCCCAGTCTGCAGTTGTAAGGGCCTACAAAAAGGGCAAGAATAGAAAACTGGTGAACTGGAAACCGTAACATTATGATGACCCACCCAATATTGAGTATGTTCCAGTTTTGCCACCAAAACAGCCAGGACCCTTCAAGGCATGGACACTAGATCTCTGACAACAGAGCGTTACAAATACAGAAACACCAAAAGTTAGTTGTGCTCAAAAGGTATAGTTGTGCTCAAAAGGTTGCATACCTTGTGATAATTTGCCATTTTTCAAAGAAAACATGAGTGAGAAGGCAAAACAAATTATGTAAGGCATGAATGGCGCAATACAGAATGGCACATCAAACAAAACAAGACAATAAAAAAAATTATAAATACTTACCTTGGATTGTAAGTAACTTAGTCTATGAGTGTTTTGCAAAATAAAAAAAAAATTTTTTTACTTGTTAAACAAGCAAGGTCTTGACATACGAGTACTGTAAACGGCGAATGCTTTGTATGCCGAGGTTCTTCTCTCTCTCACGATGTAGGATTGTGGGTAATTGTCTCCCATGCTCAGTGTCAGTGCACATGTGTCCCTCATATAGTCAACATCTGTGCATGAGTGTACTGTTACCTTTAACCTTGTGACCACGTGTGTGTGCGCGTAAAGCATTTTTTAATATTTTGCGTCCAAGTGTAGTGACTGTTCTTTAGTAACTGCACTGCAACCATGGCCCGTGTGAGGAAAAAGAAGTTTTTAAAAAAGACTGTAGCAGTGCGGGAGTGGCAAAATGCCCCTAGTTCCTGTACATTTTTTGGTTGTCTTGCATTAACTGCATGTTTGAGATTTCCCCAAAGTGTGTCAATGATATTGTTAGGTCAGGAGACTGTAATGGCCACACCAGAACCTTCACATTTTTCTGCTGTAGCCCTTGGATGGTCAACTTGGCATTGTGCTTTGGATCGTTGTCAAGTTGGAACATCCAAGAGCATAGCATACGCAGCTTTTGTGCTGTAGAATGCTAATCGTCTGCTTCTGATGATATGCTGCATTCATCTTGCCATTAAATTCCCTATGCCACTGGAGCTCATTTGTGTTCAAGTACCTTCTTCTTGTGCTCCTTGAAACAACACCACCACTTTTTTTCCAAGTTGTTTGTGTGTTTTTCTTGTATCCTGAACAATTCTTTTGGCAGTAGTGGATGAAATCATTCTTGGTTTACCTGACTGTGGCTAAGTATCAACAGAACCTCTTTATTCCACCTCTTTATTAGAGTTTGACTGACATTTTTAATAATGTGGCCAAACATTCAAGGATATGTAAACTTTTCATCAGGGTTGTTTCAGTTATCATTAGGTTTTATAAAAAGGAGGCAAACAATATGTGATATTATGTGATAATTAATGGCGTCAAGAAATATTTTGCATTATCTGGCGATGTTCAACAATTTCTTTCAGGGTATTTAAACTTTTGAGCTCAACTGTAAATGGCGAGACATATCCTGTTTGTGAGCTAGCTGCTAGTTTTATCTATAACATGATAAACTGCTCCCTGACAAGTAGTTAATCGGTAGACGATTGCAATATTTCAACTCCACCTCACTCTGGGTGGACATCTCCTTAAAAGTTAAGGCTGGAAAGCCTTTTTGAACCTCGATGCAAACGACTCAGTAAGGGGTGTTACCTGCCTACAGTATGTGCATAGAATTTGTATGGGTCTAAAATTTAGAATGTGACCCACTTTTCCAGGTGCTGCAAATAGAGGCAATATTTTACCCCATGCACATCTAAATTGCAGGAAGATTGGTTATTTTTAATCTATGTTAGACTGCGGTGTTGAAAAGCCAAGTTTTTCAGCAGGGTGTCAATGTGTGTAAGGTACACTAATATTTAATTGGACCACCTTTAACTTTGATTATGGCATGAATTTACCCTGACAGACACATCACTTTGGAATGGGGTCAATCTGAACTCATCAGACCACTTGACCTTTTTCCATTGTTCCAAAGTTTGATCTTTATGCTCCCTAACTAATTGGAAATTGATGTGTGTATGATTAGTCTCACTAATAAATTACATTCTTATGGCCAGAAAGCTGTTTTGTCCCAATCTTTTGAGTTCCCATCACACTGTGCATGTGAAAATAAGATTTTCACATACACAATGTCCATTTTATTTTAACGATGCAACTTCACGATGCAAGTGATCTCTGCTCACCCTAATTCATGAGCTACGACTGCAATAAAATAATTGTTGCCAACTGAAACACGTTAAACACAGCAAAAATCATCCAATCAAAAATCCTTAAGTATTTGCTTATTTCAAACCAAGCTGCAACTTGCAACTTTTTTTTATGTCCGAGCAGTGTAATGTACTGTATGCAACAGGCAATTTAAGGCCTTATATTAAAGTGACCTCCATGTTCATCCCAAGGCTCAATGCTGGTTAAGCAGCAGTCATTGACTGTAGCTAGACCTTGCTCTCAAATATTTTTGTTAAAAGTTAAATGTTCCTGTACTACATTGAGCCATAATTCTATGACAGACAATTCTGTCATGGTAATTTATAGATTGTCTTTAGAATGAACCCTGACTCAGAGAGGCTGGGTCAGAATTAGCATGAAAATAGTACACCTGTATCAGACGCCACCTCAGATCAATCATTACCATGCCTCAGTTTTAGGCAAGAAAAAAAAAATGAGTCAGCAAGCAGTCAGAAGAGATTAAAAGCGAGTAGATAAGGCATTTATTATTTCATATATAATTCGATAGCAATCTAGTTATTGTCTTATCTCCTATATTGTATATACTGTATCTATATTGTTTGATTTGATTGAATCATCCTTGACTTCAGGTTAGCAAATAATTTGGCTTGAGTTTAATGTGTAAAAAGGCTGGAGATAAAAACACAATTACTGTAAATCATAGACAATAAAATCATGGTATGAACACAAACACAAAACTAAGTTTTAGACAATAAAATATTGCAGAACACAAAAATATTGAACAAAATATAGAAACCAGAATAAACCAGACATGAGACTTCAAGTATTTCAGATAGCTTGCTGTAGTTAGTGAGTTTTTTTTTTTTAACACATGTAGATGCATCAGTCATCTTTGATGTAGACGGATGCTAACCTACCCAGCAGCATACTGTAAAATTAAAGCAGAGCATCCTAGAGTGCACTATGTTTTTTTTTTTTCTCAAAATGTTGCTGTAATAATAAGGACACAAAAATGGGACTAGTATATCCTCAGAGTGGTTTCTATTTGGAACAGACTACAAACTACTTGTTACTGTATTAAATTGTTTGTCAGTACACCATTGGTGTCATTTATTTTATGTACAGACAATGCTTTATTTTTTGCAGTTTGGGACAAAGCCCTGGGAGCTTTGAGCGTAACCTGTATGGCAGAGAATGTTGCAGCACAACTTTCGTTACAAAATTTTCAGATGCCTCCCCCCCTACTCCTATTAACTCTCGGCCCCGAGGGCCATCCCTGACTTTCTTAACTTTTACTTCCAAAAACTTTCTATTGCAGCTTTAGAATCATGCACAAAAAAGTAAAAGGTTCGAGGACCAGTCAGTTTGTATTTCCAGGCAAACTGGAAAAAAATTTACTTCATTGCAGTTACAGAATGTTTTTAGCTACACAACCGTTTATCAATTGCACATGATCAATAAACAATTGAAAAGAAATTTCCTATGATTGATATAAGGTTTGCCACTGGAACCATATTTGTATAAAATTATAACTTCAAACTCTGAGTGTTCTTTCTAGTGGCTGTATAAGTATTGAGTTTTTTTTTTCCCCCCTAAAAAACCATTGTTGTGTTAATGAAGTTGGTAAAAGACCAAACTGATGCTGATAAAATGAAGCATGCCGAAAAGAACTGTATATTCAAAGCTATTAAGATGGGTCAATTTGTTTCTTTAGACCTTTATCAGACATGTAATTACATTAGGGGACAGACCCAGCATGCCTGGGACTTTTTTTTACCTTATCACAGTATCACACTAGGTCAGTACATACTGTTTCAAAGAATCCCATTAAAATTACAGCCTTCATACTTTTAATGCAGCAATATTTGCAGTTTACTTCATGGAAAGTGCAAATTGAAACTAGTGTTCAACAGTTTCATAGTGTTGCCTTTTTTTTTTTTCTATTTTCATTTTATCAACCCATTCAGCTTTATTGCAAATAACTAAATCATTCACATAGACAATGCTAGCTTATTCAATGCTCTAATTCTGGAAAAAACAAACAATCTTATTCCAGTCAAGGGAAGCCATGACCAGCAGCATAATGAGTCATATGTAGAAACCCAGCAAAACGGAAAAATCAGAACATGAAACACAATGGGCAAACTAAGAAGAGCATGCTGAGACCATGTGTGTTTTATAAATGTTTTACATGCTTTTATAAAAAAAAAAAAAAAGTTTAGTTTTTTTTTTTTGATAAAAAGTGGGATAATAAATAAGAAAAAAGATTAGGGGATTAAATCAACCACACAGGTTTTTCTTTTCGATAGTGGTAATTCCAACTCTAAGACCCTGAAAGAAAAGACTGTAGACATGTTGTCTTCCTCAACATCCACCCACGTAAGGAACCATCAACGCCTTTTCCGGCAATAAAACTGTAACTGTAAAGGACTATTGTGTAATGATTTGGTTATACCAGAAATATGGTACACATTAACCCCATGCTTTTTTGCTTTCCTGGTTTTATAGATTTCCTATAACATAATCATGTTCCATATACACCAGTCAGTTTTAAGGTTAGCGCTATAAGAAATTTACCCTGGAAACCCCAATGAGATACAGGTGTCCCGAAACAACATACATAGCGGAAAGAATACATTTACACAAAATATAACTTTTGTACGAAACATTCACATGATTGACATTTCTTTGAAAAAACACAGAGAAGTCATGATTACTTCGCGTTAACACATCTGGTGTTACGCATGCCACAGTACTTCAAACAAGTTCCTTTGATTTATAGTTGTGCCGTTTTGTGTCCTGGTACAATAACACCTACATGCATCATATAGCTGTCTATATGATACAAGGGGCGTTCAAGTCAAACCGGGACTTGTGATGAAATTTATTGTGAACGGAGGTGTAAAACCAATCATGGTTCCGGCATACTGAGAAAACTTTCTACCTTCAACCAAGTTCAAAACCCCTCATATACAGTAAATGAAATATAAACAATCTTGGCAGAAATTTGGCCAAAAAGTGTTATTATTAATGCAGATTTATGTGTTAGGTCCCTCACAGAATTTGAAAAAAGGTCTAAAAAAAAAAAAGTAAAGTTATAAATAAATAAATAAATAAATAAAAAAATAAAAGATTTTAGAATGCTAAAAGTTTTGCTTTTGTTTAAAGATTTAGCTTTTAACCAATTGTGGTTCAATGGTTGTTTTTTTTTTCCACTTACAGTTGTTCCTAGTTAAGATAGTGTCAAAGCTGATAATTGAAAGCAAATGACTAGACGGCTATCTGATCTCCTTTTGCATCATGAATATTCTTCTGTACTGGAAATGGCTAGGAGTTCACTCACAAGCAGTCTCATTATTAGGCAGCCGAGACACAAGAGTAGGGAAAGTGAAGATAAACATCTGGCAAAACAAATTTGTTGAAATGAGTGTAGTTACAGTCATCCAGTTTATACAGTATATTGAGATAACTGGGAGAAGATCTGTCCAATCTTGTTTCAGAAAATAAGCAGTACAATCAAGAGTACATCCAGATGTTGAAAATGGATAGCAGTCTTGCTTTTCACTGTGGTCTATTTTCAACATTTGGATGCACTCTTTACTTTCATGTTCTTGTGTCGTTTATGAAGTGCACTTGTCTGTTTCATCAGACAAATTCTGTTTGCATTCTGTCTGACTGTTCAGACTTGGTACAGCCTGAATAAAGTAGCCTTAATGCTGACATTTAATTTTTACAAGATCAGAGGTTTTGATTGATTTGTTTTTGAGCTCAAAAGATACTGTAGATCATAATTTAAGGTTTCATTTCTTAATATTTACATATAAATAAAATAAATGAAACTACACCAGGTACTATAACGCCACTGATAAAAATAAATAAAATAAAGCTCTCCAATGTATCTGAGCAGCACGTCTGCCCATATCAAGGTTAAATGCATCAGCTTTGTGGTGTTTTGTATTATCAGAGAGAGAGAGAGAGAGAGAGAGAGAAAGAGAGATCTAACTGCCTAGACCTTTTTTCTTGCATACTACAGTAAGTAACATTTGGCAAAACATTTGGATTTTTTTCTATTTTTGGAGGGTTACATCTCAGTGAAATAACATGCTCATTTATACAGCCATGTTATTTTAAGGCAGTACAGTTGCTTAGTGGTTAGCACTATCTTGTCACACCTGCAGGGTTGTGAGTTTAAATCTTGTCAGCAATCTGTGTGCGTGGAGTTTACAAGGTTTTCCCATGCTTAATTTGTTTCTGCCAGGTGCCAATATTTCCTCCCAATGACGTGTACTATAGGCTGAAATGGCATTTCCAAATCATGTGTAGTGTATGACAGGGTGTTGAGGTTGTGTGCTTGTGCCCAGGGATAATTGGCACCCCATCCAGAGTATATTTTGCCCCTGAGCTTCCTATCATAGCTCTCAGGCCTCTTCTGACCGGATAAGCAGTACAGAAATTGATGGAGGTTGTGTTAAAGTTACCTGAGCAGAATCCCACTGCTCCAACAGGAAAAGAGACCATGTAAGAAACCATTGCAATTTCATCTTTACATGATGTTGGCTATTATTATAGATTCAGCTGTCAAAAAAGGGGATTTGAAAGGGCTTATGTTACAAGAGAAAAAGAAAGTATCTGATGAGAGTTCCTCCATTCCTGATGTAAAATACAGTATATAAAGCAGGTGTCATTAGGCCACAGACCTCCCACGTGTAGAGCCTCTTATTTACACTCTACATTATGGCTCAAATCTTTACCTCTTCACATCTGACCATCAAAAACACATTTCTTTTTGGAGTAAAAACACACAAATCAAACAGCGAATGATTGGATGGTCCCTTTCAAATACAAACAGAAGGCCAATCATGAGTGTCTTCACTTTATTCCCACCTCTCATGGTGAGCATGCATCAATTCCAAAAGGTCTGGTCCTCATATACTCGATTGAGTTGTCTTAGAGAATGCACCTGAAAGACAGTACAAAAAGCTACAAAAAGTCCTATAACGTTGTGCGGTTTTGAAGAAAATGTACAAATGATTTAATAATCTATAATTAATTATAAATGTATTTCTTATCAAAGAAAATGGTTGTTTATATTTTCAATAATAGAAAAAAAGAACCAAATTTGGTATCAGCATGCCAGACTATGAAAAATATATATAATAATAAAGAAATAAATTGGTAGCAGCCAAGAAAATTGCAAACTATGAAGCTCATGTTTGAAAAATGGTAAATCAATCAAGACAAAAAGAAATACACCTGCATTATCTTGTGCAGGCTGCATCATTATCTGATGTCATTACAATTGTAGTCAGATGTTTACTTAACAATCCTCATGTGAGGGTGTTGTGGAGAATGTCATAATGTAGCTTGAGGAGAGCTCCGAACTGGATGTAACCATTTTAGCGACCCGTCAGAGTTATTTTGTTATTTGGTATATTGTTTTTGGTGTTTGTTTAACCTGTTATATTTGGTTTTGTCTTCTTGTTTTTCTTGTGTGTCTCAGGCAATGAGAACTCTGTTCTCTTTATTTTTGCCTCTTTCATATGTTGGTTTTTTTGGTTAATTTGGGTGTTTTTGGTTTATTGTGTTAATTATTATTTTGTGTTAATTTTTGGCATGGTTGGGCTGGAAAGCTAGCTAGCGCAGAATATTGGCGGTAGTAGAATCGTGTGGAGTGCAGTGCCGTTTGTGTTTATGTTCCACTGTGTGCGAGTGTGTGGATGTGTGTGAAGTTCACCTGTAAAGCCTGTATTTCATCTAGCCTGCCCTTACTCTGAGCAGCTTGTGTTTTTTTGGGTTTAGGATTGACTTTGGGGAGACATTGAGCCGGAGGAGAGACAGCAGCGGCGTCCGGTGTGCCTTCATTGGGTGATAGTGAGGTTTATGTTACAAGTATGGAGGAGGAGTTGCGTGAATTGAGGGAGATGATAGCTCGGTTACGAGCAGATAATGAACGTTTGCGGCAAGAGCAATCATCTGCCCAGCCGGGTCCCAGTGGGCCATCTGTTGCTGATGAACCCCCTCTCCCCACGTCGCAGTCAGGTGAGGAGCGTGCTGTTCTGCCAGAGAGGTATGTTCTTGTACCACGCGATCGAAAGTGTGCAAAATTCAGTGGCAGGTCTGGTCTTGACATCGAGGAGTGGATCGAGGAAGCTCAGGCTTGTATGCAGTCCCGTCATATGTCAGCCTTGGATAAAGCTTTCTTTCTCTTCGATCACTTGGAGGGAGAGGCAAGAGAGGAGATTCGGTATCGCCCGGGGGATGAACGTAATGATCCAGTAAAAATAATTTCTGTGTTAAGAGAGTTGTACGGTTGCTCACAGTCGTATGTTTCTTTGCAGGAGGCTTTCTTCTCCAGGAAACAGCGGGAGGGAGAGTCTTTGTTGGAGTTCTCCCTTGCTTTAATCGGTCTCCTGGAGCAAGTAAAGCAAAAGTCACCTTATGCCATGCCAAATTTTCAAGGTTTGTTACGTGACCAGTTTATTGAGCACGTTAATGACAATGCCCTTCGGCGAGAACTTAAACAGCTGGTACGAAGTCGACCCGCTCTGACCCTGTTAGATGTACAGGGTGAAGCACTCCGATGGGAACGGGAGGGCATGCCAGGGAGTTCGAGGGGTCGTAGTCACTCACTTCCTTCTGCGTATGGCATTCAGTATGGGGTGCGGGGCGAGCCTCGTGGGAACTCTGCGCAGTCTTTTCAAGAGTCCGAGTTGGGCGAGGTTAAAGAAATGTTGCGGTTGCAGCAGGAACAAATAAGTAAATTAACCCAAAGTATCGCTCGTTTACAGACTCCTCAGCCCCATAGTCAACCGTCTCGTCGTAACCAGATTGTGTGCCGAAGATGTCAGAAACCTGGTCACTTTGCTCGAGAGTGCGATTTCCATCAAGTGCAATTTCCCTACTCGTTTTCCATCAACTGCTACGACGCGAACCCATAGTGCACAGTCTGACTTATCTGCGCCGCCGGGAAACTAGTCCCAACCGCGTTGCAGAGCCAAAGCGCGGTTGGGGAGGGGAACGGCTCGGGTACTGTTTTTTCTCATTTAATGTCGTCTTGCCCTCATCTTCTTGTCCATATTGGTAGTGTTCAAGTGCCTTGTTTGGTTGACACTGGGTCCATGGTGTCCACCATTACTGAAAGCTGCTTCCAAACGCATTTTAGTCATGGGGT
>JAQMYG010000020.1:2568716-2590663 GCA_030014215.1 Clariallabes teugelsi | reverse complement strand
ATGTTTGTTTTTCTATTGAAGCCAGACTTTTGGGCCACCCTGTATATAGACATACTGCAATTGCAATTTAACTTAGAACTATTAAATGTACCATTTATTTATTTATAATAAAAGCAAATAATTCCACTAGAAGTAGTTGCATAAATGTTTCTGAAATTCTACCCATTTATGATTCTAATGTTGTGGATGATGCGTTTAGAATAATTTAGGATGACTTTGCATTCTTTTAGAGTCTTTTGTCATGTTGTACCAGGTAACCAAGTGTTTGTATGGAAATGGCACTCGTGCTATTTGTTCACTGCCCCAACGTCTCACATAATGCTTTTCTTGAGCTGTGCTGTAATTACCTGCAGCAATAGAGCTGTGCAACGTTTCAGTGAAATGGTTATACATTTTGGTGATCGCTAAAAAAAGGTTAACTAAAAGAATTTTGTTTAAATACTAATTGCTATAAAAGGGACTTCTGTGAAGACCTAAACTCTTGATCCTTTTCACTCTGAGAACGGCCCCCTGGTAATGGTCTTCACACTGCCATGTTGATTTCATGAACTTCTGATATCATAAAACCACTAAAGGAAAACACAAATGAATGCTCTATGCCGGAAAAGCAGATCATTTGTTTATAATTTGGATCATGAGGATTAGGAAAGATTAATCAAAAGATGAAAGGGTAGGTGTATGTGATACTGTTCATCATAATTCCCTAATCAGCCAACTATGCATGCAGAAAAACATGCAAATACAGGTTAAGGGGGTTGTTTACCCATCAACCATCAGAATGGGGACAATATGTGATCTCAGAGATCTTTGCATGTTTGTTGGTGCCAGACAGGCTGCTCCGAGTATTATTTTAACTGCTGATCTCCTGCGATTTCACACAAACAACAGAATGGAACGACAAACAATTGAAAATTGCCTTGTTGATAAGAGACTTGTTCAAGCTGGCAGAAAGGCTACAGTAATTCAGATAACCACCATGTAAAACCGTGGTGAGCGGAAAAGCAACGTTCTCAACATTCCTAAGCTAACCTTAAGGTGGATGGGTTACAACAGCAGAAGATTCAATGCGTTCCACTTCTGTTAGTCAAGAACAGAAAGCAGAGGTTGAAAGAAACGATGGACAGTAGACTGAAGGGTGGACAAAATCGCAGCCTGGTCTGCTGAAGCACACATATGATAGGGTCAGAATTTGGCACCAAAAGCATGAATCCATGGACCTAAACTGCCTTGTATGAACAGTCCAGGCTGGTGGGTGTGGTGTATTCGTTTGGGGAATGTTTTCCTTGGACACTGAGGGCTTGTTAATGGCAATCAATCATGGCTTGGATTCCAATGTGTAGTTATCATTCTAGTATCACTTCTGATCATATGCATCTCTTCATGTTCACGATTTACTCATCATCTACTGGCTGCTGCCACCATCCACCATGGTAATGCACCGTGTCACAATAGAAAAGTCATCTTAAACATGACCAATGTTCTTGAGTGGCGTTCCCGGTCACTAGATGCTTTAAATGCAAATTTTCAGCAACACTTCATACCATAATCAGTAGATATCTAATTACTCATATTATAAAAAATAATGGTTTAATATCTTCCTATGGCTGATTAGGTAATTACCTCTGTCACCCCCTCCCTCCTCTTACCTCTTCGGCTTAAACACCACCTTCTGTCCTCCGTCCAGCACCAGTAGTGCTTTCAGCTGGGTGCCTTTGTAGCCGACGTCGGCCCTCTGGATACGGGCGCTCGCCAGGGCACTGAGCACGGCGGCCAGCTCAGGCGTCTCGTCCGGGTACACCTCGCGAGGCCCCACCCACTGTCCAGCCACCTCCCAGGGTGACTGCAACGTGTGTGTGAGGCGGGCATTCATGGCCAGAGCTAGGCTAGCCTCCATCTTGCGGAAAGCACGCAGGTCCCGGCGACTAGCGGCCGAGCCTTCGCCTCCATCCAGCAGGAAGAGCTTGGCCAGGCCCAGCAGCAGCAGCACACCGCACAGCACCACCACACGCTGCTTCAGCTTCATGATGGAGGAGGAGAAGGAGACACGAGGGGTCACGCCCTGGGCATTGCAGAGCCTGAGTGCTGTGCACCAGCAGGGAGAAGGAAAAGGAGAAACTGTAGAGGGAACAGAAAAGAACAAACAAAGAAAAAGAAATGGAAGAAACATTGTCATATTTTAGACTTCAGATTTTTGCTGCTTGTGTAAGATGCAGAATGCTTTATTATGGAAAGCGTGAACAACTAAAAAATGCATACCTGCTTTAGAGTGTGTGACAACTTCTGTGATTATGATCGAGGACTGAGGGCTGGGAAAAGGTCCCCATTCAATAGGATGGTATCTCGCTCAATTAGGTTTCTTATTGAAAATGAGCAGAAATGAAACAAAGCAGAAAAAAAAAACAGATCATGATTATTTTTATTTTGAGATTTTTGCTCCTAAACCCAAATCACAATTTTTGAAAGCAAATTTTATAAATTTCATAAAATACGAAAATAAACTCTTGTAGCGATGCTGATTTAAACTTAGCACTTCGCTAGCGTTATCTGATAGCGATGACTGAATACTAACGGAGTCCGGCTGGAATGACTGTATCTGAGAACTTTCACTTGTCGACTCAGTCTCTAAATCGATCACATCGGATGTAGGTTTGAATGGCATGTTTAGTTTTCATGTCGATGTTCCTTGACTAATGATGGCTAAAATTTTGTCTAGATAGCCAGCTAACCTACATCAAGCCCATTAGTTAGCACGGCACTGGACGAGTTTCAAAATCTATGAGAATTTTGTACAAAAAAGGAAGGGGGAGAAAAGAGTAATTTTTAAAGTAATTAAAGTAAATATAACATGCGCCAAAATATATAGTACTGAAACTTGCACACCTCGAACCTCGAGCATTTGTGGTTCACAGCTCCAGACGCCCGTGTTCGCAGTAGTGAAAAAGATGTTGTGTTGTGCAGTTGTTGGAAATGGGTCTCTCGAAAGGAGAAAAGTATTCATAGTTGAGTATTATTTCCGCTACCTGACTGGGGACCGAGTTTGAGGTGGCAGAATGATTCCGAGAGGAGTGTACTGGTGACCAATTCAGTCTCCACCTGGAGCCCTGTACAATATACTTAGCTTAACCCTGACTGTAGCAGAAGAAAGAAATGTGGTTTATGTATTCGCAGGCCAAACACCTGATGCTCTTTGATCTCGAAAAACAAGTAAGTCAGTAAATGCTCCAACTGCAAACGGGTGAACCGGTTACTCCAGCCAACCACAATAAACCGATCTTCCATATACAAACAATAACGTATTCATCCAAACACCACATGCAAATAGTCTTTCAGCAGAAGGTACGCTAGATTACTACTACCTCTCTAAAAAAAAAAAAACAGAGGCCGTGCGTTGAGTTTCAAGCCAACACCCAAAGCAAACTTGAGACCTCGCACTAATAGCTCTTGTATCTGAAACCGTACTACAGTACTGCTCAATCACGAGGCCGATCCGCCAGTGCATTTGTCCTTGGTGTTTGTGTGAGAACTCATGCGAGATCACACCTTGTCTACAAATAAGTTGGGTGGAGTGTCAAAATGGCCTGATAAAGATTGCATACATTATGCTTTGTTGAAACTGCATTCGCTGTTCGTTTCACTCTTCTTATGAAGGCGTTGTTTTGAATAACTAAAACAAGTTATACTCGGTGAGTCAAGCATTTTGAGTTTGATGTGACTAGGAATTTCCTTTACCGCCAGGCCCATGTAGACTTGCTGGATAGATGACGTAAAACTACCTGGAAAAAGACGCCCTAGTTTTAGGGTACTAAGAGACTAAGACACTAAGAGGGAATTAGAAAAAATTAAATAGTATTAATTTCGATTATAGAATCATTAAAATTCTCTCATACATAGACCATCACATGAGCCTCGAGACTAACTATGAGAAAATAAATCCTCATCCTTATCCCCCCCCACCCCCATTTTCATTCATGAAATCTTCTTGAATATGTTAAAATTTTCCTTTTATGATGTCATACAGGCAAGAATGAAAAAGGTGTGGGGGTGTGTGGAGTCAGCAGTCCGCAGTTTTCATGACTGTGCAGTTTCCTGTGTTCTGATTGGCTAGAAAAATACACTTCCACAAATGGTCATGGTGGGAATTTGAGAGAAGCCAGAATCGATGATCTGACCTGTATTTCAGAGAGAATTTTTTAAATTTAAATTTAAGTTAAATTTCTAATTGCGCAGAATAACAGAACACCATTTTAAGAGTGCAGACTTTATATAATAACTCCCTGCTGAGTTTCTTTAACATAGAAATGGTGCTTGTAATGATTGTGTGTACAGTTCCCACAGACAGATATTTTGTACAGCTAAGATTTAAAAAATATTTTTTCTATATCCCATATTTTATATTCTGTTCTTCTTATCTGCACTTTTTCTATATTTTTAGAAAGAAGCTCTTTGTATTTTATTCTTTATTTCCATTCCCTAATTAATTTCTATCTCTATTGATAATTTAGATATTATGAGCGGTCGTAGAAGCATTTCACTGCATATCGTACTGTGTATGACTGTGTATGTGCCAAAAAGTCAAAAATTTTTTTTACTTTGATTTGAATTATCTGCAAATTAGCGACAAGTTATTTTCAAGGATCAGGCATTCCACTCTCTGAACGTTTACAAGAACGACTGAAATGGGCTCTGAGCCACCTCGGCCGGGGTTGCCATTCACAGACATCCAGTATGACCATCTTTAAAACGTTTACACTGTTCAAATGTTTTACTGCAACTAAAAATGTATTATGCTTCAAGTCTTCTGTAAATGCCAGTAGGTTTTATACGTCCATTCATGAGAAATTTCATTACACGCCCTGGTTTGACTTGCTTGTCATGCATACCACTGTGGCCTTTTCTAGCACAACACCAGATCGTAACTGATACAGAACATTCTGATACTCTGATAATTACTGTGACATTAAACTATAATTAATCTTATACTAATGTAAACTCAGTATCTAGTTTAGCACCTACACCTACATTAGAGCTACTTGGAATTTTTATAAAGTACACTTATCATACACCTACAGTTAAAGGAAAAAGTTTGCATAGACCCAACATGTGCTTTTTTCCATGAAACGTATTCCATATTATCTTTTTTGGCATGTCAGTCATGTTCACATCAAAAGTTATTTTAAAACAATCGAAAAGCAGATGAATTTCAATTTTAATTGATTGTTTTAATCGCTTTATTCAGCCGGCACAGGGAAGCTGGTCAGAGTTGAAATAAAAATGGACAGAGCCAAATGCAGGGCAATCTTAGAAAACTTGAGACTGCAAAAGACTTG
Source organism: Clariallabes teugelsi (assembly GCA_030014215.1). Taxonomy (NCBI): domain Eukaryota; kingdom Metazoa; phylum Chordata; class Actinopteri; order Siluriformes; family Clariidae; genus Clariallabes; species Clariallabes teugelsi. The sequence continues at coordinate 2,585,336 of JAQMYG010000020.1, read as the reverse complement.
GGACTGGAGTGGAGGTCTACCTTCCAGCAGGACAACAACTGTAAACATATAGCCAAATATACAATGAAATGGTTTCAATCAAAGCATATGCATGTGTTAGAATGTTGCAGTCAAAGTACAGACCTAAATCCGATTGAGAATCTGATGCAAGACTAGAAAATTGCTGTTCACAGATGCTCTCCATCCAATCTGACTGAGGTTGAGCTATTTTGCAAAGGAGCATGGGCAAATATCTCACTCTCTGGTAGAGCGATACTCCAAAAGACTTGCAGCTGTAATTGCAGTGAAAGATGGTTCTACAAAATATTCACTCAAGAGAACTGAATACAATGCACACCACACTTTTCAGATTATTATTTGTAAAAAAAAAAATAATAAAATGTGAAAAACATTTATCATGTAACATCATATAACAGAGTCAGACTAGTAATCTACAGTAGATTTTGTGATAATATCGTATCAGTGGTGATGGGTGATTCCCATTCATTGGTGTGTTGCTGAAAAAGTACACAGTGATCTTCAGAAAATATATCATATTCAAATATAAAAATATAAAATATGAATTATAAAATATGAATCACACGGTTTAAGACATCAGCCAGAAATTTTAAACTTGGTCACAACTGGGTCTTATGGCAGGACTGTGATCCCAAACATTCCCCAAGATTTACGCTGGATTTCTTTTAAATCCAAAAAATTTGGATAAAGTACTGAAGTAAAGGTCTGACCTGAAAACTTGTGGCTTCATATGTAAAAATGTGTCTGATGTTACACCGGTTCTTTGAGGATGAAGGAGCACACATCTGACATGGTGTTTGATTGAAGTTGAAGGAATTAAAATTCAACAGGAAGAAATATAATCAAAGTTTATATAAAATTATGAAGCATTGAAAATCTGATACAATGAATAAAGGCCTAAATACATCTGTATCTTGGCTATTAGTTTAAAATGATCTGTAAAAAAAACATTTACTCAAGTGTTCAGTTCAAAGATTCAGTTTCCATTGAAATGAACGGTTATGACTAACCTCTGTTCCCTGAGGGAGAGGAATGAGGTACAACACATAACATATGGGATATCACGCCCTCTCGTGTTCTGGTTGAAGCCACCTATATTCACGCCGTAAAGGCAGTCAAACCTGTGGTGACGTAGGTGTAGCCCCGACTATACCTGTAAGCCATCGTCACCACGGTTGACTCTCAGTTCGACAGCCGCTCTTCGCCGAGCTAAGCTGAGAGGCGGGGCAGAAATGTGTTGTACCTCGTTCCTCTCCCTCAGGGAACAGAGGTTATAGTCATAACAATTCGTTCCCTTCCAGTCAATTCACACTGTAAACAGGAACATTGTAAACAGAAAAACTCTTTATTGGTTTTAATAATGGAACATTCACACAGTTTACAAAAGGCACTTGCTGTAAGTCCCTGAGAATTTTTTAACACGGACTGGGGTTCATAACTTGAAAAGATACACACACACAAACAGACAAACAAGTGTGTGTGTGAGATTGTTGTTTCAACTGACGGCGGTGGTCCTCTCATCGCGGAATGATGTCTCGCAACACCTCAGCCTGTTTTCTCTTGAAGTCAACATTTGCCTGAATGGCAACGAGTGACTGGCCGGACAAACCCTCAGCAGACAGCGGTTCATCCAAGTAGACGGTCCTGTCTCTATCTGAGATGTCTGCTACCACCGCGCTCGCCATCCCCCTGCCGAGGGAGAGAGCCGCACAACGAGACATGCGCAAAATCTAGTCCGTCGCAGTCCTGACCTCATTAAGCAGCGCACATATCGGGCTCTCTTGAGACAACAGTGAGCCGAGCAAAATGAGTGTGAATCTTCTCCAGCTGGGCAGAGGAGAATCTACAGTGTTTGGATGGAAGGACAGTAGGGCCAAACACTCGATGATTATGCGAGGGTGCCAAATAAGCGGCCAAAGACGGCTCCATTGGCTGTGGGCTAACCAGTCCTGTTACACAACTGTTAAACAAGCAGTTTTTAACAGTTATCGGTTCAGGATGGCTGTAGAGAGCAAAAAAATTCATGCTCGTCCTCCGACAAGCCGTGCATTTCCAGACCGAGGTTGAGCACGTCACCATCCTCGAAAGCACGCTGCTCAGCGCCTGGTCCGTCTTTCCAGCGTCGAACGCCGGAGCTGGCGACAAAGTGCACATGACTCGGGCTCAGCTAGCATTCTCCTAGCATGGAGAATTCCCAGACAGACGAGGCATCCTTCGTTCTGGTCCTTCTCGTGCAAAGAGAAGCTGCACTCCTGAGGACAGGGGCAAACAGCGGACTTCTTCTTTGCCACATTAGTTTCCATGCTCATTCTAGCTAGCACTGTTAGCCCAGATAAACAGAAGCCAACCAAACTGAGATGTCGCTAATGCTCTGACAGTGAACTTAAAGTCAGCGCTCCGCGGGTGGACGACTAACCAAATGAGGCTGTTTTCGCTAACACCAACAGGAACAGTTAAGTTGATTTTAAGCTCAGTTTTATAATGTAAAATGTAGAGGTGACTAGCAGCACCTAGAAAACTCTACGGAAAAGGTGTTCATAGCGAGGTGAAGCGCATAAGAGTCAACCGTGGTGACGATGGCTACACCTACGTCACCACAGGTTTGATTGCCTTTACGGCATGAATATAGGTGACTTCAGCCAGGACACGAGAGGGCGTGTTATCCCATACGTTATGTGTTGTACCAAGTGAATCAACTGAAAGGGAACTTGCATCCTCTGTGTGTGTGTGTGTGTGTGTGTGTGTGTGTGTGTGTGTGTGTGTGTGTGTGTGTGTGTGTGTGTGAACTTTTGGTCTTAACTATAGGTGGAGCTTTTGTTACTGACCAAAACCAAACAGTTTCTGTCAGCCAGCATCAGCTTCTTCCACCAGTGGAAACACATCATCACTACTATAATTTAAGTGGTGGACCTTTTACAACACATATGTGGGTGTGAGACAAATATACAGGAACATGTACACTTTTTTTATAACTTTATTAAACCCAACTATCTTACAAGTGCACTTTGTACAGTATATGCAACGATGATGCCACGTTATGCTTTAAATACGTTCTAGTCTGTAATCTTTTCCATCCATCACGGTATATATGCATGCAGAAACTATGACATGCAGAGTAGGCTAACTGACATTTCGCCTGTAGTATGTGCAGGAGTGTGTGCTTGTGTCCTGCGATGGACCACACATCCAGTTCTTTGGGATATGCTCCAGGCCTCCCGAGACTCAGGATAAGCACCATGCAGAGTTTGTGACAGTAAACGACAATATATGATTTAACATTAAACTATGAGAGAGAGCAGTTAATATAACCATAACTCGGTGCACTTTCCTTAAAAGTGTTGTAAAGAACAACTGGAGTCTGATAAAATTGACTGATGACTGAGGATTCTCAATATACACCATTATTTGGTCTCTCATCATGTGGTCAGTAAAATCCCTGGAGTTAAATTAGACAGCGATTCATCATTATTGGGTTTGGAGGTATTATCACTGGCGTATGGTTTCATCTTTGCCTCAAAAGCTCTAATGTCAGTTTTTTTTTTTTTAGACCATTTGTTAACCCAGCAGATTAAGAAAAAAAAAATCACAGCAATGCTGGTTGACCTGATACACTTAAACCCACACCAAACATCACTTTCATATTGCTGTCACTACGAACCCTGATAGTCCACTAATAATGGGAGTAACGGCCCAATCCGAAAAACGCATCATGTAAAAAAAATCTATCAGAATGTATTATAAATCTGAATGAAAAGGGGGTGTGTAAACCTTTGATTATCTGATCAGTGGGTAAATAGCCATGTAAACACTTCATCCGATCTTTTCTGTCTAATTGGAATAAATATATTCTTTCTGTGCATGTTTGCCCCATGTGGGCGGTAACAGAAGGTGACTTGCTTAAATTTAGCTTCTGATCAGAAAACTCCATAAGAACAACTCTCTCCCACCTGTGTTCACTTTCATCTACTAGAGTAAAGCATCTAAACAAACAGGGATGAGACTGAATAATCATAATGCAGAAGTTGGGATTTATCAGAATGGAAAGCATAAAAAAATACAATTTCTTTTAGAGCGTTTTCACATTAGGGCCCTGGGATCCTTTCTGAGAACACTTCACAAGTTTGGTTCATTTTGATCAGTGTGAACACAATCGTTCCAAGCTCAGGAAACATTCCTGTTCGAATAAGATATGGAATTTAATCGTACCCGAGAACGGAAGAAAATCGCTGTTTACACTGACGTTATCATGCCATTGGTCTTCTCTAAATCCTCCATGCCAATCTCATCCTCTGACCTACACAGCCATAGCTGATACAGTAGGAGTCTGGACTTTTTTCTGAAATATCAATAATATTAGGCATGTGAATTAGGCATGTGAAACTTCCTTCTGAGCAATCGTTCGTGTGTATGGTATAAATCGCTCATGCCTAATGCAAAAAAGGCCATATGTACCTGACAGACTTAATGCCTCACAGCAGCCAGAACAACTTTGCACCTGTCAAAAAACATGTAAATGCACCTCTTATCAGATCAGCATTCTGGAATCTTCAGATCGGAATTGATTTCCGATCATTTCATTCAGATTGAAGAAATACTGTGCATGTTGAGTAAGTACTCAGGCACTGAAAATGATTCACTGGTACCCAAATGGTAGACACTGGTAGTACCCAAAACTGGTACTATGGTAGACATGACAGGAACTGGAAATAGCAAACACAAAGGCTATGCTTATAAACAGCATCCGTATGGAAAATGCGGGAATGAAATAAACAGGAAAAGGAAAAGATGTCAGCGTCTCATGCTTACAGTGGTCTTATTGTCTAAAATTATTACATGTCACACTGTACACTGTTTTGCATTAATCTGAACAATGAAGATCCTCTGATGACAGATTTGTAATTAAAGACTGCATCATTCAGTAAAGTCATCAATCAATGCAATCCGGGATCGCACACAACATGAATTTGACATGTTATTTCTGTTCTTTAGCTATTGCCACTGTCCTACCATTATCCATCCTGTGAGTTTGGCGCAATCCTGTGTCACCCTACTGTTGGTGGACATGTGTCATAGCAGAGCTCACACTCTTCAATAAAAAAAAAAAAATCAGACAACTGCATCGCAGGCTGTGTTTAGACAGAATGCTTACTGTGGAATCTTTCCACTGAAAATTACCATTCAGTGTGGGTTTCGAACACACCTATCTCAACCCAAGAATTATCTTTTGACATCTGTTACAGTACAGTGCGAAATAGAGATGCATTGCCAGTGATTGGAATGGGCTGATTTTCCAGCATGATTGGGCAATCAGCCTCAGATATACCCGAGTCTGTGCTGATTGCTCATAGAGATCGCGAGTTTAAATCCTGTTAGAGCCTTCTGTAGCCATGGAGCTCTCATATCAATCATAGCAGCACTAAACAATCAAGCGAGTCTGTGCTTTATTCCCACCCGTAACAGGTGTGTATGAGAAGTTCAAGAAGCTCAGTGGAAGGCCATGATAGTCTTCACTCTTCCTGTTGATCTGAAAGTCCTGTAATCTGGATCAAATGTAAAAATTAATAGTCTGTGTTTCATTATATACAGTACATATACTTGAATTTTTCAAATATAGTTCATCAGGAAAAAAAACGTTAGACTAGAGGGAAAAAAAATGAATCAGCAAAGAAAATTGCAATCGGTGCATGCTTCATGTGAACCTGATTTAATTTATGCTGAGGCCCTGAGGCACTCTGTAGTCACACGTATCCAAAACAGGGTTATACAGGGTGCTGTTAAAGGGTGAGGAAACCATAGCAGCTCTCGACAAGCCTTTACAATTTTAGACAGATTGTAAGGGTGTCGTAGGCTCTCCGTTGCAGTTGGAAAGCAAATTGTTACCTATTTGACCTGTCAAGTACTTTTTAACATTTCGTAGCTACACATAGTCAAGTCAAAGGTGATTTAAGAACAAGAATTTTGATTCGGAACAATTGAGCATGCAAGTCTTCCGGGAAAACTTATCAACTCAAGAATTGTGTTTAGACGCGTATGACAGTGAAGGATAACCCGGCTTAAACACTCCATGTAGTCACTTTTGGACACTGTTAAGGCATAAACTGTTCAGCCCTGAGGCATTTATTAGACGAACATCAGCATATTTGGTGTTTCTAAGACACACCAAAAACTGTAGTTTTTTTTTTTATTGTAAATGTTTCTCAAGTGTCATCTTTTCTTGGGGGTTTCTCTATGTTCCCCTTATTTATATGACACATACTGGGAGCATGACAAAGATTCCCACGTTCCTTGGCTGTATAGGACATAATGAAAACCTGAAGATGATTTTCCAGCTCTCTATTAGGTAGAGATGGGGTAAAAAACTTCGTTATAAAATGCGATTCTTTTGCATGCCCTACTGACTCTAAAATCACATTATCAAAAGCTGAATGCGTTAAAAAGCCTCCGATCAACCTTTTCCCCCCAAACTAGTAAATTATTCTCAAACCTGCCATGATTATACGCTTACAACAGTCTCAAAACATTACGAGTGCTAATTAGGGCCCTATGTCGTCATAGTGTGTGAAAGGTCCTATTGTTTTCCTAAGGATTTAGGAAACAACTTTTGCATTGCATGTCATGGGCTTAATTCAACAGAAAGTCAGTTATTTTTGGTTGTTTGCAAAACGCACCTACTGTATTGGAATTTGATGCATTCTTCCTAGGGAATTTATGCGATCGCCACCAAACCGGGCCTATGTGATCAAGACATTGAGAATGCAAAATTGTAGAAGGATCAGCCGTGATGATGCCTCAAACCTATGCTGAAAAGTCGTTAATAACTTTGGGGCATTATATTGATGGACGTTATATTATGCACATGATATATGCACTTTGTCCAGCATCTGGAGCCATTTGGAGATCTAAACATAAAATTCTCCCCTATTCTAAAATTATGTTGTAACGGTATTGGTATGTCCCCTTAAAAAGCATGTGCCTGGCGTTCCCATTGTCTTTCTGGAGCACTGGGGTGGCAAAGGCGCAGGGTGCTTGGGCCTGCTCGCAACTATAATTAGTGTCAAAACACATGCATTAGAAAGTGTGTGCCTGGCTGCTCAAAATTGCTCAAACTGCGCTCAAGACTTTAGAGGCATTTGAGGATATTTTGCATTGTTGGTTTTGTAAGTGAGAAAACTTGTTATAAGGAATGGGCTACATTTACCTTCTCATGTTCAATACAGATGCAGATACAGATCAATACATAGCTTCATTCTAGTTTTTTTTTTAGCTGTTTCTCAACTTTTTTTTTTATAGATACTTACAAAACCGCAAGATTAATCAAATAGGCACCTTTCCAGATCCCTCCAAAATCACATAAAATGATAACCATTCATTTTTATTTGATTAAAATTTTTTTAATCAAATAAATTGGAACCCTTGTTCCAATAAAGTAATCTTTTTATCCACCCATCCTTCCAGCAATCACTTATCTGAATTTGGGTAATGGGGGTAAATTCCCTTGGGTAACTTCCCTTTCCTGGCCACCTCAACCAGCTCTGACTGAGGGACACTGAGGCGTTCCCAGGCCAGTGCGGAAATATATTCTCTACACCTAGTCCTCGGTCTGCCCTGTGGCCTCCTCCCAGTTGTATATGCCAAGAACACATCCACAGGGAGGCGTCCTGGTGGCATTCTTACCAGACGCCTGAACCAATTTAGCAGACTCCATTCCACGCAAAAGAGCAGCGGTTTTACTCCAAGTCCCATAGATGACTGAGCGTCTCATCTTGTCTCTAAGGGAGAAGCAAGTTACCCTCCACAATGTATATCCATGATCTTGTCGTTTTGGTCATGACATAACACACATATGTTGTGTAAGAGTATGAAGATCGACCAGTAGATCAGGAACTTTGATTATTCAATATTCAGTAAATATTCAGGAAACATTTTATCGTGATTTATTATATTTTAATATTCAGGAAACATTTTATCGTGAAATGGATCAAATTTGCGTCGAACGCAATCAAAGGGTTTAATGACCCAGGCAACACAGAACCCTGGGAACAGTGGTATGCCCATCGTTACTACTATACAATTTTGAAAAAAGGGTTAACATGGTGCTTCACTTGAATCCAGCAATTGTATGTCTTTAACCCTGATACTTCAGGTTATTATTATTATTATTTTTTTTAATGAAGGACAGAGTAAGAAGGGCAGTGTGCTTTAATTACATGAACCTCACTGGAGCGTCCACGCAGGCAGGACTTCACTTCCTTCTCTGTACAATCGGTCATTCATAGCCGTCATAGCTAGCAGCCCCATTCCAGTGAACCATCAGCATCAAGCCCCAGATACACAACAGGGTATTTACTGATTCAGCTGGAGTAACCGGTGCTGTACCTGATTATTGCTATGAAAACAGGGTAATTATATTGTGTGACACGTTTTGAATTAATAAATGAATACATGTGAACAAACATATATCCAACAAGCTCTAGCGCTCTCTCCAACACACACACTTTATTTCTCTCTCTGAACAAAAATGCTGACTTCCTCAAAATAATTAGAAAGCGTTAAAAAATATATATATCAACGCCTCATTTTTTAGGTTCGCTTGCCGTGGTCACGTGTTGCTGTGCTAGTTGCGACATTGTAAGATTTTTGCGACAGTGTAATACCTTTGCTTTGGGACAAGTCAGGAAAACATAACCCTAGCTATAAGCTAGTTAGCCTATCTAGCGTAACACGAGTCAGCATGCAACGTAAATAAACACAACACAGAAATTAGGCCACGATAATTTCCCTTTCAAAAACAGTCTAATCACATGACTGTTATATAGGTAAACGTTTTGACGGCTTTGTAAACGGAAGCTAGCTAGCTTGCTGGCTAGCTTAGTGTGCTGCAAAAAGCAGTGCACTAGCTCCATGTGATGTGAAGTGATGCAGGTAAGCCCGTGTACAGAGGTGAAGCCCGGCGTGTGTACGTGTGTGTGTGTGTGTATACAGGGCAAAACTCACCGCTCTCAGGCAGAAATACAGCAGCTCAGGGTGAATGCAGCTGACCGATCCGCTGTGCATACGCGTCTCATCATGTCCGTCTTGCGCTTGTGTGTGTACACTCACTATTAACGCGAGCTACGCGTCACCTTTCTGCTTAAAGTGAACACGCACTTTAATAGAGGATTATGACTATCAAATGATTCTGTGTTATGTATGATGAAAAGCTGTGCACACAATAAATTCTGCTTCGGTCATTCTTTTTAAGATGTACTCAAGAAACGTATCTTTTAATCGTCAGCGTGAGAATTTATAAAAGACTTTAACGTCACAGTAACGCAAGTAAACACCAGAGGGCGCTATTGTATAACAACGAACAGCATCAACACTCATCTCGCTTTATCATGTATACAGGGTCGCAAGGCTTAGAACCTAGAACCTATCCCAGGAGACTTAAGGCACGAGAAGGGGTGCACGCTCATTCACAGTTTGGCAATTTGAGAAGAGAGAAGTAAGTAAATGATATGGAAGGAGATGAGGGAATAGTTTGGAAACTCACCTCCGTGGTCCAGAATACATGTTTTTGTTTGAACCTGCCAAAAACACACCTTTGACATCCTCATAAATCATTATAAGGAGAATTTTGCATATTTATAAAGCTATAACTTGCGAGCGAGCTTGAAAGTGATGTTATGATGACTTTTTAACGCTAGCTAATAAAATCACCACGCGCTCTAGGGGCAAAACTTTGTGTAGGTGGGCAGGAGCAAGCTCAAGAAATAAAGAGAAATTCAATGATATTCAAATTTAAATCTTATTCTATTTAAACTGTTAGTGGCCTTGGGTAAGACTTCTTTCAAAAATACATTTTAATAGGCTTGTCATAAATTAGATTATACTGTATATTTATATTATACATCAGCATCACACCCATATAATTGTACTGAATGTCTACATGAGAGTCAAAAATGATCCACACTCTGGTTATAATAAAAATTCTGATCAGCATTTTCATTTCAAGCCTACTGTCTCCTCTGTTCATAATTTACTGCGGTGCAAGCAAAAACAGATTTTCCACTTGTGATTTGCACCAAAGAAGAGCAGTTTCGTTAAAGGTGCAGGTGTTAAATCATCCTCCCTTTAGTCCTGATCTTGCTTCATCAGGCTTTCACCTGACTTTCAGCCTAAAAGCAGTTTCCGAAGATGAAGATTCACTTCTGATGAAGAAGTGAAGACAGTGTTGCATTCATGGCTTGCAGCTCAGCCTCCAACATTTTTAACGAAGGAAATGAAAGCTTGTTGACAGGTAAACGAAGATTGTCTATTATAATTTTGAAATCATGTCAGAAAAAAATTATGCATTTGTCTTTTGTAAAAGTATATTTAAAAAATTCTACAGCCAGAGTGGGGATCATTTTTGACTCACCCTCGTATATATGTATGCTATAGTAATTACAATATTCCTTCACTTTATAAAAGATCCAGACATGCGATGCTCCTTTGCACAAATCGAGCTCCATGAAGACATGGTGTGAGAAGTGGAAGAACTCAAGTGGCTCATCATACATTACTTGAAAGGAAAAAAAAACAAAAACAGGCACACGTGTTTAGAAAAAGGTCACACATGTTTATTCAAGAACCCAAGAGCACATCTCTCTACAGTCAGAGGTCATAGCGCTACATGGGCAGAGGGACACAGAGGCTGGATACAACGGAGAAGGATGCAGAATGGGTGTAAGTGACGCCACTGATGGACGTCTCTGAAAAACTGTCCCCATGTGACCGATTCATGCTGACACACACAGAACAAAATCATTTCATGACACTCTCCATTTTTCTATCCCATCTCATGAAGGTCAATGAAAGAAAGAAAAAAAAAAGCTACAGGCAAACTGCAAAATCTATCAGATGTTTGTGCATTTGTAAAAGATGTATACCATTTATAATAACAATAATAATAACAATAAGAGTGTTAGTTTAAGTTATAATGAATGTGTGACATTCAGAGAGTGTCCCAAAAAATGTAAATAGTCGGGGGGAGGGGGGGGGAGATATATTAAAAATACAACATATAATACACACAGAAAGAGCAATGATCCCATTCTAGTCCACAACTTTAACTCATGAAAGCTGGTTATTTTTGCTGTACAGTCACATCCATGAACCAAATGTATTTCTGAATCTAAACTTATATAACTACTGCATCAGAGAGACAGACAGTTGACAGTCCGACATAAAAGAAAAGACAGTTTGAGTGAGTTATTATAGTGAACCTTTTGTCTTTTTGTCACTTCAGTCACCTTTTTCTGTAAAAGTGACAGATCTTTTTTGCTAAACGTTTTTTGTTGTTCAGGTTTCCCCCAATAGTCTTTCTGTTTCAACTGTTTAATGGCCTGGTGGAAAACCATTTAAAGAATCAGAGAGACTTGGCGGTAATACAATGAAATATGTGACGGCTTGACCATGCAAAAAAAAAAAAAAAAAAAGCTCTTTGAGCAGCACTAAATCCTGACAATTTGTTGAACCAAGGAGGCTTTAAACACACGCACACTGCACTTCCCCTCTCACCACTTTTCAGTAGTCTGTAGGGAATAAAACTCTAACCCAACACGTTCTTCATTCTCCTTCAGCTATAAAAGTGTGTCCTGACGTACTGTATAACGCCGAGCTGAGAACAGAGACGCCGCCGAATCCAACGGACGCATTCGGAACATAACACACAAACAAGCTTCCTGCCTGAACAACATCGTCTGACTGACTTCATCTGGCCTCAAAACGCGAGCCAAAACCACACTGTTATGCAAAGTCTTGATTTGGCTTCTTATGAAGGAAATGTGTGATAAGATTGGTGCATAAACACTTCTATTTAGTGTGTATGTATGTGGCGCTGAAATCACATTTCGCTTTTGCAAAACTGCCATAAAGCACACAGTCCACATCAATACCACTCAAATCTATAGCATATTAAACTTCTCTTGGAAACATTCCTAGGATGTCACTCTCGTCATCTTGGACACCGAGCCTTATTTTAGGTCTAACACAATTCTTTGAGGGTGGAAAAAAAAAACATATTGGACTGATTTTGACTATGTGCTCTCAAAAATCCTATAAACTAGCAGATGAACCAGGCATCATTACACTCTTGCCGGCAGGAGAAAGCACATGGGTGCTAATTCTTTTAAGGAAAGAAAACACTATAAAAATCAATAGAGAGTAAATAACATGAAAAAGAAAGGAAAGATGGTAAACAGCTTCATCGGCCCGTTCCAACTGTAAATTCGTCTCCTTTGAACAGTAATGCTCGTCGTTTGATCAAACTTCCTTTCATGTTCCCTATAGAGTCTGACATACAGTACTGTGCAAAAGTCTCTTTGCATTAAATTATGTCAATTAAATAAAAGAAATGGGAACAGGTGTGACAGGATGTAAAGCTCCTAAAGATACAACCTAAAAAACAGTTGTTTATGTACCGACCTCAGCAGCAACCTCATTTCCCCTCCCCTCATCTGGTCCAACCACTCTGCATTTAGCATCACCATTACACTAATCACATCCTGATCAACTTTCATCATCTGCACATGTTTCTCACTGGGTCATGCCTTAATGTAGATGCTTTTTATGCTTGAATTATTCATAGGTCACTGTGTGGCTTAATAAACAAAAAACATTCATCTGAGTCTGAAAATGAGAGCCATGAAAGATCAAGGACTACATTAATAAAAGGCAAGAAAGTCTGGTTCCTTGGAAGCAACATATGAAGAAATGAGGCGGGGAGTCAAGACTTTCGCACAGTACTGTAGTTGCATTAAAAGCCTAACTGGTGGCTTCTGTTAGTCAGAAGCATGCAATAACAACCTGACATTAAACGTGATGTGTAGTCCTGTACGTCCCGTAAAAGTAAACTCTCAGTTGAATACNNNNGGATCTCGAAACCTGCGCTCGGGGGGGGGGGGACACAAAGCAAAAGTAAAACACATCAGAAAAGTTAAAATGAACAAAATGTAACAGAGAAATTAAAACATCCTAAGACCAGTGCAATGGAACCTACATAACCCTACTGTAATACTGCAAATAAAACTCAACTTAAACAATAAACCAAACTTGTAAACTAAACAATAAAATGTAGGCAATTGGCTCCTGAATAGCTTCTTTGAATGAACTGTGAATTTCTTTTTTTTTGTGTGCTCGTTATAGTACAGTTACTGTAGTCACATTCAAAACACATGCAGCCACGCCCACCTCGAACAGTCTCGTTTTTTTTCATCCTATCTGTTAGAACAAACTATAAGCATAAGGAAATAACGTTAAACCACCAGTGAGATTACAGACAAAAATGTAACCGACATTCACAGCTTTCAAGTACTGTAAATACGAAAAACACGCATGTGTGTGCGTCCTTGGAGCCACTTTTTAGATTCTGACTTTTAATTTGTAGGAGAGAGAGAGAGAAAGAGACGGATTTGGAAGAAAGAGACCGGAGATATTTTTTTCTTTTTCTCTTTAAAAAAAAAAAAAAAAAGACTGTACAGACCACACCTCTCTTTAGAGGCTTTTTTCAGATTCAACCGTACCATAAAGCAGGGAGCACCTGCTCTAGAATCCCCAAACCCCCTACCTATCCCGTGCATCCTGTGCCATAGTTTCCTCACACACACATAAACCCAATGATTAAAATCGACATTGAAGTTACATCGGCTTTCTTCCTCTTTATGTTCTCTCTTCCCCTCCACAAACCATCTCTCTCTTAGACAGAAAGCTTAAGTGCCTCTGACTATACGTATAAAAATGCACAACTCATGTCCTGAATGCACAACTTGTGTACCTGGATGTGTGTGTGAGAGAGCTAGTGTGTGAAAAGGTGTGAATGAGTATATGAGAGTGAGTGCATGCAGGTGTAATTTGTACAAATCTCTAAAAAGGTGATGCAAGTAATCAAGAATTTTAAGGAAATACTTTTCACATGGAATTCGTTCGAGTATCTAGAGCCCTTTTTTTTCCTTCACTTAGTTGAAAATAGTTGTAACAAATGAGACACTTCCAATTTATGCAGTTAAACCTGCATTTGGAAAATCTTGTGTCATGCTTGTTTGAGCCCAACTCAAGGGTATGAATCAAATCGATGTGTGCGACAATGTGCGTGCATGAGAGAGGGAGAGAGACAAAGAGAAATTGTATGTGTGTGTGTGTGAGAGAGAGAGAGAGTGAGTGGCCTAAATGTGGCAGCCTCATTTTAAAAACAGTCTCCGAGATGAAAAAGTCCCCTAATGTCCTGGACGGGGTGTGTGTTTGAGGCATGACCGGGAGAAGAGTTTGGATTTTCACGCCACTTGAGGACGGCTCTTGTGCCCAGGTGATAAGCCATGAGAAGGGATTGTTATAGACAACAAAGAAGTAAAGGTGTGCAGATGGAGTGAAATCCCAGAGATCCAGTTGGTGTGCTGGATGAAAACAGATGAAGGTCCAAGGGAGAGGGTACTTACTTTGGTAGAGAAAGAGACTGTAAATGAGAGAATGATGTTGCCATGGGGAAGAGAGTAAAAGAAAGAAGAGAGGAAGTGGAGTGTTGGACGGACAGACACAGACACTCAAGGAGACTCTTGCTCCGCTCTGTAAGGCAGTGGTGGTGGACGGCTTTGCAGTGAGACTCAGGCTGGGTGATGGCAGTGGAAAAGCTACTGGAAAATAGTTACTCTCTCCACTCCTCTTCTCGCTCCATCACTCCCCAACCTCTACGCTCCCGTCTTGAAGCACCCGCCTTTTAAACAGTTCTTTCGCCATCTCATTGGACCTTTCATTCGAAGGACATTAGATTTGCCGGAACCTGAAAATAAACAAAAATTACGCAGACGATAAAAAACTGTTAAGCAGCAGGATTTGTTTGTAAAGCACTAATATGTCTTGGAACCTAAATACAATTACTGCATACTAGAAGATTACAACCAGGTTTGGCATCTTAAAAAAAAAAAAAATCTGTTTGGAGTTAAATCCATAATAAAGGTGTTCCTAAATGTCTCTTTTGTTGCATTTATTTATTTTGCAAATTAATAGTAAAAACATAGAAGACTAATATTTAATGCTATGCATAAAGCATAATCCTATATTGAAACAACATTTCATATAGCAATAACATAAAAACCATTAACTTTAAAACCACTTTTTGGTTTTGGGCTCCCGGTGTGCCACCAGGGCAGCTCTGGCAGTGGCCCCATAAGACCGCTGGGGATGTGCTGTGGTGTCTGGCACCACGACGTTGGCAGCAGAACATTGGGTGCTGTTGGTTGTGGGGTGGGGCCTCTGTATATCGGACTGTCTGGCGTATCCTATGAGTTGTTCGATCAGACTGGGATGTGGGGAGTTTAGAGGCCAGGGTGGGGGCCATGAGCTCTTTACCTGCTGGACCCCGAACACTGGGTGTTCTGGTGCGTTTCTAGCATGGCCAGCATTGACTTTTTCTGGTGATCTGTACCGCATTGGCTTTTCTGTGGGATCAGCCAGGACGGTCTAGCCTTTGGTCAAGCATGGGTGAGCCTTGATCCTGTCACCAGTTTACTGGTATATAAATAATAATCAACAGTATTCAATTCACCTGGCAGTGGTGTTAATATTATGGCTGATCAGTGAAAGAATATTTGTTATTTCAGTTTTTTTCCTACCCTAACAGAGCACTAACATAGGAAAAGAACAATGGACACGTACATGCCATGCATATACTGTAACAGACCTAATAAAAATGGATGGTAGTGTCAAAGAATCATACTGTCCATGTGGAGAAGTTTAGGAATAACTGGCAAATCTTTGCTTTACACCCAGTTAGTCCGGCCAGCCATAGCTAGTTCCCAAGTTCCCACCTGTCAGACTCTTCCTCTTTCCCATCAAACGAAAGCTACCAATCAGGAAGGGCGAAAGATATCACATGATTCCTGGAAAGCACATGAATCCAGCCAGCTGCATCTTTTCTTACATTAGGGCATCACAACATGCACACAGCACTTTCTGACCACTTCTACCCACGTGAGCTCACAACTGAGAGGAGATGGTGTACAGTACGTCACTCCTCCCCCACTAAGAGCATGGCCAATTTTGCCTCCTTGGACTCCCAGCCAAGGATTACTCTGGCATCAATGGGATTCAAATGATGTTCTGTCGTGCTACCCTGGATGCATTTAATTATTGCTCTGATGTTTTTGTCTACAGTGGAACCTTGTATTGCGAGTAACTTGGTCTGAGAGCGTTTTACAAAACAAGGAATTTTTAAAATTAATTTTAACTTAATAAACGAGCATGGTCTTGATATACATGTAGTATGAATGTGCTTTGTCTGCCAAGCGTCACATGATCACAACTAAGCCAATGGTTTTTCTCTCTCATGCGCTACGGGATTATGGGTAATCGAGTCCCTTGCTCAGTCTCAGTGCGCGTGCGTCACTCGTATAGTCAACATCCGTGCGTGTGTACTGTTTATTACAGTGGTTCTCAACCCGCGGCCCGTCACAAATGCAAATGCGGCCTGTGATGCTGACCACGTAAAAAAAAAAATTGTAATTAAAAATTTATAAAATAATAATAAATGGTTTTACAATTCATTTAAAAAAATTTATTAAACAAATAAATGTATTAAACAAACTTTGA
>JAQMYG010000020.1:2536152-2549127 GCA_030014215.1 Clariallabes teugelsi | reverse complement strand
TAGGGCTGGGCTGTGCTGTGGTGTCTGGCACCAGGCTATTGGTAGCAGATCCTTTGGGTTCTGCGGGTTGAGTGATGGGGCCTCTGTGGATTGGAATTGTTTGTGGTGCATTGAAGGTTCTGGTGCCTTTCTTTCGTGGCCAGGATTGACTTTTTTGTGTTGGATCAGAGGGGGTGGGCTGGCCTTTAGTCTCTATGGGCATGGGTGAGCCCTGGATGGGGTATGAGCCTGTCACCAGTTTACTAGGTATAGTCAGTGATCAGTGATAATGTGTTAATGTTATGGCTGATCAGTGTATATCATTAGAAGCACCTTGTGGTTTAAAAAAATGAATAAAAAATATCAAGCTGGGAAATAAAATTAAATAAAAATTAAATTGAAGGAAATAAAATTTTAATGAAGAAAAAAAAAGAAAGAAAGAACTGAGCCCTTGCAAAGAAATTCAAAAATCTCTTTTCCTAGAATAAGGCACGGCACATATTTATCATCTGGCTTCCTTCACAGTTAATAAAACCATGATTCAGTAAGATAGCTGTTGGCATGAGTAGTGAACATTTAAAACTACCTCAGGACTGGTTGACTATTGGTGTTGTGGTTTTTTCAATTATATTGTCTAAGAGACCTTGCATCTGCCTCCTAAACCAGAAAACAGCTCATGGGAGTACGTCTTTAATAGCTTCCATAACCAATGTTTCTGCAACGGAGCCCAACAGAAACAACTGAACGGATTAGGTTATAAAGGCCTGAAAATCGGCCAGGTTACATCATCGCCAAGTACTGTTCACATCAGAAACCTGATAGAACACACTGGGGATGGTCATGACCTATGACTTACGAATAACTTCATCATACCCAATTGGCAAAAGGTCTCAGACGGCTGCAGCTCTTAATAGAGCGGATCAAAGCTGCTGAGGTCGGACGAACGAATACAAGGGAATGCCACAGGAATGGAGTACTGCATTACTCAAAATGGGGGAATTAAGACTCTCCTTCTGAGTCCTCCATATGGAAGACAGGAGAACATCAGGTTAAATTAGGGGAAGCACCTGTGAAAATACGGCCAAAACACTAGTACACTATTAGTACTCATTAGCAAATAATAACGGTCCTGAAGCTACCATTAAGTAATGAAGTCAATCACTTCTTATAAGAGATACCCTGCACTCCTAAATTCCACATATTACTGTAGCTCTCAGCATACATGAACTGGGAATGAAATTAAAAATAAATGACAAACAGAAAGCAAAGCCTACAACCCCATTTTATTGGCAACAAAATGAACATATTAATCATGTATTACCAAGGCAATGGGAATATAGTTAGCGTTTCTCTGTAGGAACTGTGAAATAAAGTATGCAGCGATCCAGTTATCTCACAATCCAATGTGTGTGTGAAACTCTCAGAACGAAAGAGAGGGGGGGAAAAAAAAAGTGTGCAAAAAAAAAGAAGAAGAGAAGCAGCCAGCAGCTAGCTGCGATGTCTGAGCTCTGCTGGTCCCGAAAACCTGAGCTCGAGCCAGGCATGCTGTTTAACTCGCTGGCCAAGAGCAACATCCACAGGCTGCGTTCAGGCTTTTCTTTCTCGCCTAATTTTCAACAGTTTCAGTAATTCCTTTCCTTCCTTTATTCCTTTCTGCACCTAATTTCATTCCTATTACCTGCTGCCTACAGATCTCTCTCTCTCTCTCTCTCTCTCTCTCTCTCTCTCTCTACTGTCCTTATTAATCATTTTTAGTTGGATCGATTTGAACTGTACAGAAGGTGGAAGAGAAGATAGTGATTCTTAAAGAACCACAATGCCTTTCTAGCTTTCATCAGCTCATGACTGATAGTGTGTATAAGAAAAGCAGATGGAAAGACAAAGACAGATCAAGACGCAGACAAGGAAGTACGAGAGTGGGAGAAAGGTCAGAGAGAGTTGGAAAGTAAGGATGAGAAATGAGCTTTGTGTAGAAAAGCTCAGAAATCTGTAGAAAACTGCAGAAAATAATAGAAATCAGAATCAGAAAATCACTGAATCAGAGTTGCATGACTACTACCTGTATATATGGAAACTGTGCAGTCAAGTACATCATTTATATTCAGTAATGGCCTTATCGCTTGAGGTTTGAGCCAGTGCAGCTGAAGTGGTATAACCATATCCAATGGAATCAAAGTGTGAATTGCTGTTCGCTGATGGTTGTGTTTCTTGATTCTAGGTTAGTTGTCCCCTGGTCTGTACAGAGGCAGACTGAAGTGGAAAGAAGGAAAACCAAAGCAAAAAGGCAAAAAAAGGAGGTGGTGGTGGACAGGAAGTAGAGAAGCACAGCAATCATGAGGGTAGAAACATGGAACCTGGGCATGGTGCTCATCTTTTGCCTTGCTGCCCAGGCCAGCTGTCGCTCAGGCAATGAGCCACTATTGTCTAGGCGACGGCGAGCACCAGTTGACGACACCAAAAGGTGCTCGTATACATTCATGGTGCCACAGCAGAAAATCACAGGACCCATCTGCGCGTCTGCGACAGGGCCCGAGCCGGAAAAGGATCGAGTGACGCGTATGGACATCTCGGACTTGAAGGAAGTGTTGTCCAAACAGCGTCGTGAGATCGAGACGCTGCATCTGGTGACTGACGTGGACAGCAACTTGGTTAACGAGATGAAACTGTTGCGCAAGGAGTCGCGCAACATGAACTCGCGTGTCACACAACTCTACATGCAGTTGCTTCATGAAATAATACGCAAGCGTGACAACTCTCTGGAGTTTGTGCAGCTCGAGAACCGGGTGCTTAACGTGACATCCGAGATGCTGCGTCTGGCCTCACGCTACAAGGAACTGGAGATGCGTTTCGCTTTCCTGGCTGCCACAGTGAATAATCAGTCCGTTCTGATCTCGTTGCTGGAAGAGCACTGCATGCGTGGGTTCGGACGCCACGAGCTGCCTGTCGTGCCACCACTGGTGCAGGTGGTTCCTGAGAACATCCCAGTGAACAACCGCTTCACCAACGAGATCCATAGAGAACACAACAACCGGGCCCTGCCACGCGGCTCACGCATGGACAACCCACCGACCGCTGACCCTCTGGGCATCCCACCAGCACCACAGGGAACCCTGAACTCTGACGGTAATTGACTCGTTTAATACCTTTGAGCATTTTGACCACAAAACATGCCATGTAAGAATATATGGGAAAAGTATGTAGAAGTTTGTACTATGACACTACATCACACAGGACACAGAAATCCCCAAACTCACATCCACCTCATACATACACACTCTCAATCAGACAGACACCAAGACATTTAAGCTCTGAAACATGTAACCATGTAACAAAGCTCTGTATACACGAATATAATCATGCTCTGTTGGGTTTCATGCACTCTGAAGGGTACAACACAGCGTGGAATGAGAACCAGCTGCTACTGAGGCATGACATATCTACCTCAGAGCTGACACACTCGTTCTTTTCACCTTTACTAATGAAACCAAAATGACAGCATTCTACCCCTCCCTGCTGCAGCAGCACACACACACCCCTTTATCTCTGCTGCAGTTTAGACCATTTGTCAACTCTTAGTGGAGAACACTTTTGGAAATGCTTTCACAGCTACACACTTCACAGATAATGCTCAAGAAACCAGCCCTTACCCGCTACCTTTTCAGCAAAGCTCTCACAATCAGATCCCTACATTTTGTCATGCAGTGTGAATCATCTGTCAGAACATTCAGCCAACAGTTGCTTGCTTTGCTTCCTTACCTCTAACCACTAACATCAAACCACCAAAAGCATGATTTGCCTAAAAGTATATGGTTAGGACCGCAGTTTATGCTCAACATGCAAGGCTCTAACCACTGTGCCAACACTTACAGAAAACAGAGGTAGTATAGATGGTATTGGGTAACCCCGATGCATTTTGGGGCTCCACACGTCTAATCGGCCCAGCTGCGAAAATGAGACCTGCACCTTCTGGCACAAAGCCTGACTGTGTGAGCTCAATGTCGATCATTCACAAGGCCTCTGGCCATGCTGGGTAACCCTGCTGCCTCAGCATGACCATGACTACTTAAGAAGTTTCTCTCAACACAGGAAACAGCCCCTCACACAGGCAACCAAACATACTGCCAAGAGTGCCCCCACCATCTTCTTGACTTTCCTGGCTCAATCATATAGGACTGATTAATTTTTTTGTTGTTGTTCCTGGCTAGTAAGTATTGTTTTTTTTAATTGCTTTTGCTACAAAAATATAGAACATGAGTATTAAACTCATAAAACTTTGCTTTGGTGACCAAGATATTGTTTTTTTCTCGAGGAATTCAACAAAATGTGCTCCTTTTCATTCACATAAGGTCTGAATAAAAATTTATGATCAGGTAATTCACTTGCAGGCCCCCAAATTTTTTATTATATTGTCCTTGGAAGCTTGCTCTTGAGTACAGTCTTATGATCTTGAATTTATTAAGATGAGCAAATGGATTTTGAGAGACACCCTGCAGCAGCCCAGTATGCCGTAGTTACTTACAAGAGCCTCAACCTGCGCCCCTTAGTCTTAGGCTTTGTGGTTGGTCAAGAATCCCCAAACCACTGTGATGAAGTTGCTCCAAGCCTCTTTTTCCTTCCTAGTGAGCTGCTTCTTTTCCTTCATAATGTTGAACTTGAATTGGCGTGGTGCCATCAATGCCACCGTTTTAATGTCTTCAATAGTGTTCCAGCCGCACTTGTGAAAGCAAAGTATTGTTGCTGTTGTAATACTCTTTGAGGCAGGAACTACACCATTGTGCAGTGGAAGAAGGTGGAATAGAAGAAGTCTGATGAATCATGTTTTCTTTTACATCATATGAACACCAAGGTGCATGCGCACTGCTTGTAAAACCTCAGTCTCAGCTACCTGTCAAAGAGCTCAAGAAGAACCATTGGTCTCTTTCAAAACTGCAAAAATAGATCAGGAATGGTTTGAGGAATGACAAAGAGCTCAAGGTGTTGACTTGTACTTAAAATTTCCCAGATCTCAACAATGATCTGTGGGATGTGCCATACAAACAAGGCTGAAACATGGAGGCCCCACCTCACAACCTACAGAACATAAAGAATCGGTCACATCACACCTTCAGAGGTCTAGTGGAGTCCATGCCTTGGCTCACCATATTATGGCTGATCAGTTTACAGTTACTGTTGGCAAAACAGGTAGAAAAGTGAAAAACCG
Organism: Clariallabes teugelsi; assembly: GCA_030014215.1. Taxonomy (NCBI): domain Eukaryota; kingdom Metazoa; phylum Chordata; class Actinopteri; order Siluriformes; family Clariidae; genus Clariallabes; species Clariallabes teugelsi. Next base: position 2,543,948 of record JAQMYG010000020.1, on the reverse strand, counting down.
AATGCATGAATCTACTTGTATCAAAGAATTTCCAAATAAAAGAACAAAGAAGAAAATAGCAACAATATGACAAACCACAAGTGTGTCTTTCACTGCTCGTGTTATGGCACATATGTATTGTTCTGCTAAAGCGCTCATCCCCTTCTCTCTCCATGTCTCTCTCTATCATTGACATCTTTTCTCTTAGTCTCCAGCTTTCTTGTTTGCTCATGATCTCCTTTTTTCTCACAGTCTCCCTATGACCTTTTACAACTCTCTCCTACTCATCTCTTTCCCTTTAATCATATAATTTTCATTCCCTCAAAATTCCTCCTTTCATCCTACCATCTCCCATTTTCTCACAATGTAAGCTCCTCTCATGATGGGAGAAATGACAATTTCTCCCTCTCTCAGTCTGCCCTTCTCTCTCTCTCTTATTTCTCCCATCACCGTTCTTCCTTCTTTCCATCACTCATAGTGTTTTTTGCTCTCTCGCATAGGTCCGTTTCGTGATTGTTATCAAGTTCGTCAGGCGGGGCACAGCACCAGTGGGATGTACCTTTTAAAGACAGAGGGCAGTGACAGACTGATTCAGGCTTGGTGTGAGCAGGGGTTGGACAACGGCGGTTGGACCGTGTTTCAGAAGAGAAAAGACGGAGCAGTCAACTTCTTCAGGAACTGGGAGAACTATAAGGTATGATACACAGTCTAGCCAAAAATTCACGCCTTGTCATTCTTAACATGATGAAGCTCTAGCACCTGTGATGTAAATAAGTGGTTTTTAAGCCAGACCTCATGTTCTACAGAACTCCATATTGTGTGTATGCACATGTACAATGTATTTAAACCATTCTAAACAATGAGAAAAGAGTTGGAGAAAAGTGACAAAATGCGCAACTCCTCAAATGGCCACTAGGAGCTGGCTCCAAACTTGAGTCAATCCGCAAAGTTAAAATGTCCAACAGAAATAATCATGGTTGCACACTGGACCAAAAAAAAAACCCACCACCACAGTTTTGGTCTCCATACCTAGATTTCCCCATTCCACAATGACGACTGTACGTGGGTGAATTTTTATATAACTCATCAGGGAAAATTACATTAAGCTGTAAAATTATGCATACTCATGGGGATGGGCGATTTGTGTGACTACTGCATTGCGCACTTTTCAAGAAATGGAATTGACACAAGACGATGTATAGGGTAGCGTAATGCAGCGTAATGTTATGTGCATATAATTTAACATTAGCCACCATAGCAGTTTAGCTAAGCTAGCTCACTTGTGGTAATTGTTCCAACCAACAGCCAGGCTTGGTTCGTTCCATCCATTTGCCCATTTATGGATTAACCAGGGTTTAGGTGAAGTCAGGTCCTGCCAGGATGACGAGGATCAGAGCACCCACCGCTCTTGAGGAAACCTCTGGGTGACGTCATTGAGGGTTTGTCCAGTTCTTGTTATACAGTTTATGCTACAATTCTTCCTTATCTGGAAGGTCTAAAACTGCAGCAACAGAGAGTAAGTGAATAATGTGTGTATGAAACAAGAGATGGAATGTATAAGGAAGAATAAAAAATAAAAAAAAAAGTCAAGACCTTTGGAGACATAAACAAGAGTAAACACATCCTACCAAATATCAACATCCATCAGAACACAGCTTTACCAGGAATGTAACCAAGTCCACGGGAACATAACACACGAAATTAGCCAATTAAGCGGTGTGCAGGGGAAACCATACAGGGGGAAAAAAACTAAAATGATTACCAATCTTCCCACAACACGCACACACAGAGCCAGACCAAGCAATTCCCAAGCAAATTCACTTTAACACAGAAATACTTCCAAAAATTCTTTCAAGTGTGCCATGGCGAGTGAACACAATTCAATCCAGCTGGATGGCTGTGTGGAAAAGAGCCATATTTTCTTGTGCGCTGCTGCGATCTGTGGAAAAATCTTAATTATGATTGAAAGAATCTGGTCTGCCTATGAGTGTCACTGAGCATGTCTTTATTTGGATTTGCAAAAAAACATGTCAGCTAGGGTCATGAGTACACAGATAAATACAACAGGCTGTCAAGTGCATATTCAACTTTGTGCATACTCATGAGTGAAGAGCATGCAAAACAAATGACGTAAGTGGATTCCAAAGAACAGAAATCACATGATACGACATCTGCACTGGGTGAAACAACAACAGTAATCCTTTAAACCAAACAAAAGCTAAAGCTGAATCTATGCTTTTATCTCTTGAACAGAAAGGTTTTGGGAACATAGATGGGGAGTACTGGCTGGGATTAGAGAACATCTACAACCTGGCCAAGCAGGGCGACTACAGGCTGATGGTGGAATTGGAAGACTGGTCAGGGAAGAAAGTGTACGCCGAGTACAGCAGCTTCCGGCTAGAGCCTGAGGCAGAGGGGTATCGGATGCGCCTGGGCACCTACCAGGGTAATGCCGGGGACTCTCTGAGCAGCCACAATGGCAAGCCCTTCACCACGCTGGACCGTGATAAGGACTCGTTTACAGGTACATCTACCACACAGAGCACAGTTTCTATATGTTCAGCTGTCTCCTAGGCATCAAAGGTTACATCATCATCCTTCTGCTAAATTTTCTCTCTTTAACCGCCACCTCTTCAGCAGGCAACTGTGCTCACTTTCACAAAGGCGGCTGGTGGTACAACGCATGCGGGCAGACCAACCTGAACGGTGTGTGGTACATAGGAGGTGTGTATCGCAACAAGTTCCAGGATGGCATCTTTTGGGCTGAATACGGAGGAGGCTTCTATTCACTCAAGGGCGTCCGAATGCTGATTCGGCCGATCGACTGAGAATTCCTACTTCTCCCTTCGTCTCTTTCAATATAACATGTTCGTTCAATAAAAAAATATTGATATATAATCTTTCCAAGGATAGCACAACTGTAGGAATTTGTAGTGCTCATCATTATGAGACAAGCGCTTGAAAGGCGTAAAAAGATTAGAACGTTAGAGATGGGGAAAAATTTCAATAACCCTAGTTATGTATCGTGATACTTTTGCGCGGTGATTCATGTATGCCTCCAAAATAGATCTTTTTTTTTTATTATTATTAACTTTTAATTTATATTTGTTTGCATTTGAGGTGTAATCCTGCAGGTGGTAGACTCTAAACTATTGACACAGCACAGCATCCTGTGTGGTAGGAGCAAATTATTTGCTAACACTGTTCGTTCAACATCTGAAAAAAATTTATTTAAAAAAAAAAAAAAAAAAGGAATATTGAATAGCTTAAAAAATTTTTTTTTTTTAAATCACAATACAAATCTAATCGGCACTCATGATAATATCGTATCGGGTGATCCCTGGTTATTCCCGTGCCTAGAGGCCGACCATATAAGACAACTTTAGGTCCAAGAGACACAAAGAGACTGGAAAAGGTCTCTCTGCAGTCAGTGTAAAAAAATAAGAACAGATTGTGTCAGGTTGCAGCAATCCCAATCTTTCGGTCCTTCTTTTTTCTTCCACTGTATACACAACAAGAACTGGAAACAGTCTGGACTGAGAAACCATTCAGCTGTCCTGTGTATTGGCCTGTAAATATCCTTAAGGTTTGTATGTTTGCCTTTTTTTTTTTTCCCTTTGAAAGAGTTCATTTAAGAACTTAGATACAGAATCCACATGTTATTTATCGGTAGTTATTTATATTAGTTATGCTGTTTGTTATTTATGCCTGTTTATGATGTTTGTTGTGTTTCTGCCATGCACGCATTCATCTGCATGTGTGTGTCGACTGTGCCACAGTACAATCTGTATGTATATAAAACACAGAGGAATCAAATAAACTTGTACAGCACTGACAGACAAACACTGCCTAAACCAACTCACTCGCTCGCTCGCTCAGGCCTTGGGGACATGCAAATTCTGCGTCCAGACTTTTCTTTGCTTTGCATCCCCCCCCCCCTCCCCAAGATAGAAACACATATGCGAGAGGAATGCACCTAGCTAAACCACAATCTTACTACCTTTAGCTACCCCAGATTATGCAAACATGTATTACAGAATGTCAATCTTACTAACTTTAGCTAGCAAGCAGTGAGCAATACCAGGGACATTCTGTAATACATATACTGTACTGTATACGCATCTGCTGCATAATCTGGAATAGTGGAAAAGATAGGGACAGTGAGAGAGAGAGAGAGAGAGAGAGAGAGAGAGAGAGAAGAATCCATCCATCCTTCCTTCCATCCATCTAGGAACCTCTAGTCCAACCAGGGACCGTGGAGGTCAATGGTGATTTCCATGTATTCACTTCTAACACACTGTGTAAGTGCATGTAACGTCCAGACGTTACAAAAAGGTGTGAGGATGTACTGTGGCGTGCATGCATTTGTAGCTACATACTGGCTTTATCTTTCTCAACTTCTTGTTTACATAAATATGTGTTTAGTGCTTGGATAAATAGTTCTGTAATATTATTGTTATTATTATTAATAATAAAATTAGGAAGTTTGAACGTAGCTAACGTTACGTACATACGTGTACGTACTGAGTTTGTTCACAAGACATCGGCATCATTTATCAATAGTCTCATGAAGAGAAAAAGGTTAAAGGTTACCTACTATGCAAAATGAACTTTTTTTAATAAATTAGAAACTCATATGGGTCTCCTGTGTGTGCATACACACAAACTATGAACACCCCATGCTTTTTCCTCCGCTTTATCCATTCATGTAGAAACCTCTGCTCAAACATGGTGTTCAGAGTTTCCTTTTTTTATGATGTCATACACAAACATACAGCAGACTCCACAAACATCAACATGTCTCAGCTAAGATCAAAGCTCTTCAGTCAATGCTCTGTGTGTGTGCACGCTAACCGTTACACATCGTATGAGGAACAGGTCAATGCTGGAAGATCAAAGCTCACAAGTCTATCATTTCCATGTCCATGACTCAACTTCAGATCCTAAAGTTAAAATTGCCGCGAGCGCTAATTAGTCGACAAACATGTGTTAGAAGCCCCGTTGCATGATTAGCATAGAAAAAAAAAAGTTTTATTAAAGCTGTCCTTACAAACACATGAGATTATTCTTCAACAGAATCTGATGAAGCAAGGAGACAGGGCAGAGAAATGAGGGAGGGAAAGATTTCACATTAAAACTGTGTAGACACGTAAGTGGAGAAATGTACATCGAGAGAATGAAAAACACATTTCTACCGTCGGGGTACGGATAACCGGAGCGCAAAGGCCGAAAGTGTGCGAGAGCGGTGCAGAGGGAGGTGGAATGAGTGCAGAGCATTCCTTCCATATAAAGTGCTGCGGTTTCTTTTTCACAAAAAGTGGACTATACTGAAAATTACGACTCCCTGCTTACCAGCACCTCTGTGGGGACATCCTTCAGAACATCCTCAATCTTCTGTCACAGCAAGAATACACAAACACACGCAAACACGCACACACAATAAGAAAACATCCAGAGACCCTATCATGACTGGCTTTCATTCAAAGGTGAGATTATCTTCTGCAGCCCTTGGGGCTCGAGTCTCTCGTCTGAACAAGTGATGGAAACAGAGCTGAAGGAGCTTCAGCATATAAAAATACCCGAGAGAAGAAAAGAAACATAAAAGACTTTCCATTACTCTTCACTTCCTGGCTACCACAGCACATCTCAACACCCGGCATAAGACACAAAATCTTTACACACGCAGCACAGACATGCCCTAAACACAGCGGTAGCCCTGCATTCGAAACTAAATAGAAGCTTTTTTTTTTCTGGGCGCTACGACTACTGAAAAATCTCCAGACATATTCTCTGAGAACATACGTCTTAAAACAGCTTCTCGAACACTGAAGTAAGCCTAATGTGGCTCAAATCCAACGTGATTTGGTTAATAATTTCAGTAGTATACGTTTGGTAATGGTATCACTTTTTGTTTTAGTAAATATTCAGTGGTGTAGTGTAGACTTAACCCAGATCACATAAAACTTAAATCTTTAAACGCTCGGTTTTTTTTGTTTGTTTGTTTGTTTTTCACTGAATCGAAACTGAATTCAGGTTTAGATTCACAAAGACGTAAAATATAAACTGCTTCTATGGTTCAAAAAACACTCGGTTTTGCAAGATCACTTCTTCTTTTGAGTTTATGAGCAGCTGGTGCCATACCGCCCCCTGTTGGAGCATGATGCGGGGGATTACCAGGGAGAAAAAAAAAAATGCTTTGTACAAGACATCTCATTTAAACAACCAACAACACAAACCAAGTTACACAGCATTTCAAAGATTATTAGATTCTTATATGAGATTTAATACATCAAAACATGTAAGAAATATAGTTATTTGAAGCAAATCTGATGATGAAGTGTAGCCATATTTAATCAAATCATCTAATCGTGCCCAAAAATCGAAACAAATCATTGGTCTAGCTATGATTCACAGCTCTATTGGTCACCCTTGAAAATGCGGTGTCCGATGTGGACACATGTCTGTCTCTAAGAGGGTTAAGGATTCCGCCAGGCGTCAATTCCAGACTACATCAGGTTCAAGTAAACAAATCTTATCACACATAGCAGGATGTGCTGAATGATCATTCTCTCTCTCTCTCTCTCTCTCTCTCTCTCGCTCTGAGTGGCATGCTGAGGAGCTTCACATACAGTCTGTGGCATTACAAGCTCTATTTGTGTGTGTGAGATAGAGAACGAGAGATCAGGTGGGAGAGCTGGGCACCTGCCAGTATCTTATCCACAACTGATAATGAAGTGAACTGTTCTCACCAGGCATCCCATAGCAAAGAAACTCCAAGATGAGATCTCTTCTTTGTCTCTTAGACAGAAATGAGTCATCTTTGAGACTTGAATGAGATTTAGGTGTTTTCTGCATCTTCTTAAAGGTGTCGCAAACGTGGCTCATTGCCTTTAAATCTCAGAGATAGTTTACATTTGTCTTGTGTGCAACTCACATATGAAGAAATGAGCCATCTCTGAGACTTGAATGAGATTTTAGTTGTTTTCTCAATCTTCTCAAATGTGTCTCAAATATGGCTCATTACCTCTAACTCTCAGAGATAGTTCATATTTGTCTCGTGTGCGACTCACATATTTTTCGTTTTCCTAAAGCAGTGTTTCCCACACAAAGTATACAGTACTTGTAAACTGTGCATTTGGGTTTTCTGATATGTTCTGATATGATCCTTTTTAAAAAAAAATTTGCTTAGACATGTGTATACAGTTACTGTAGTTAAAATGAAATCAAATTGAGTTCTTTATATTGAAGAATATATTCTGCTGAAAAAAATTCACTCTATATTGCATAATCCTGACTCATATACCACATATTTATTCAAACATAATGCAAAGTACGGCTAAAAATGCTTTGGGGTGCCATCTACACTAAAGACTGTTTAGTACTTTTTTTTAACACTTCATCTTACTTTTCACATATGGGTAGATGGAGGGGAGGGTTAGTAGGTTGGATCTCTGAAATGAAGATATGTAGATTTTAGGTTGGTAACTAAAGTCAATTACAAAATTGTAATAGATAAATGTTTTATTTCAAAATCTAGCTTATTTATTTAAAAAAATAATAATCCAACCACCAGTTATTTTATTGTACAGTACACTCAGGTGTCCCTAGTTAATCAACATGGCTAACCTTTAACAAATGTGTACACCTTAATGAATTAATTGAAATTAAACTGGCACATTTCTCCCACACATGCTCCAAGCCTGCAAATGTTTAAGTGGCCAGTGTGTTAGTGATGGGTCATTCATGAACGATTCGTTCTTTTTGAACGAATCTTTAACATGACTCAGATGAACGAGTCGTCTCGGAGAGTGATTCGT
>JAQMYG010000020.1:2514115-2527631 GCA_030014215.1 Clariallabes teugelsi | reverse complement strand
TTTTTTAAGATTTGACATTGATACTGCTGTGGTCTGGCTCCCACATAGACTTCAGAAGTTATCTAGCAATTTTGTCAATACTGTTGTCAATACGTATTTGTCAATACGTTGTCAATTTTTTTTTTTTTTTCAGAAAAATTATAATTTTTGCTAATTTCCTATTAATGTTAATTTATTGTTTTGATTCATTTCTTTAAAAGGGCGTGCACACACACACACACACACACACACACACACACACACACACACACACACACACACACACACTAAAGACAATTTGAGAATGCCAGTTAGCGTAATCTGCATGCCTTTGGACTAGGAGGAAACCAGAGTACGTACAGTAGAGCAGGGGTCGGCAACCTTAAACACTCAAAGAGCCATTTGGATGTGTTTCACACAGAAAAGAAAACACCGGGAGCCGCAAAACCATTTTCTAAAATGAACATAACACTGCATATACGGTTTTTTAGCTTTATGCTATGTACATTTTATGTTTAAAAAAAAAAAAAATGTTGCATATATGAAATCAATTAATCTTATTTCACTAAAAATCTTATTTCTGCATGCAACAAAACATTTTGAAGGTTACTTTCAAATAAAATACTCAATGTCTATTTGTCCTCCTCGTATTTATGAAATAAAAAGCAAATTTAAATTATCCACCTGCAGAAAACCAAAAATGCCGTCTGCTTCAGTGTGACATCATCCTTTTATATATTATATAAAATATATTTATTATCATTATTATCAAAGACAACATCATATTAATAATATGTTGTAATATAATAATGAATTATTATGAGATAATAATTTAAACTATTTAAATCAAGAAATCTTTAATATTATATAGTTTTGTAATCTACTAGAGGGAAGTTCTCTTCACCGACAGTTATTGCAAAGGGAGTAGGGAGCACCCTGTGAGGTACGCTTCTGAATGGAACGCAGCTCGGGGCTCGAAAAGCTCAATAAATCGCGTGCCGGCAGGTGTCGCACATCGGCGGCTGTGAAGCATATTCTGAGCGACAAAGAATTGAACACGATTTATTTTAATGTTAAGATCAACATAAGCTTCAAATTTAGAATTACATTAAAAAAAAAAAAAAACTAACCAGCTAAAATAAAATAAATTACAATTAAATACTCATTATTTTCCAAAGCCACAGTGAGCGGCAGCAGAGGGATGAAAGAGCCACATGCGGCTCTGGAGGAACTGGAGCGACCTGGAGGAAACGTGTGTGAAGCGTGTAAACATAGTTTTTGTATGACTCTGTATATACGCACTGCACAAATGCCAAAATCTTGGGTCAGAAATGTTTGTGATAGTGTGAATTTTGGATGATTTTGCAAAATGCTTAAACTGATACCGTTTTTTTTCCCAATGGCCAAAAATGTAATTTATTGTCAAAAATAGTGTTTGAATGGTAATTAGAAACAAATAAACAAATCAATAAATAAATAGTTAATCCAAGCTTTGTAGTGAGTGCATCATGGCTCCCAATTGCTCTCAGTGATCTCTAATATTCGCACAAGCTAATATTAATACATGATTGATGCTTTGGTTCAAAAGGTCTCTCAATGCATGCAATTATTTTTGCACATTTCCAAGAAGAGTGCCATAAATTCTAATTATTATAAATTAAAATGATGAATCTGTCATGTATTTTAAACATTTTAACTTCATAGTTGGGAGATTGGAGATGAAAGGTAATTTGGACAACAGGAGTACTTAAAAAATATGCTTTTAAATCATCCAGTATTACTGGTGGACAGACTTATCAGAGTAACCAGAGGGGAAAAAATGCTCGGCACAGCTGCAGCGGAGATGGGGAGAGAGAGGTAAAAAATGTGAAGAAAACACAGATCTTCTCTTGCCAGGGGACTGAGTGAGGTAAGGGTGCAGGAATGCTGTTTAGGGTTTTAGAAGGGGTTGGGTGTCTGAGAGAAGATCTCACAGTGAGGATTCTGGGGGGAGTTATGCAGGGAGATATCTAGATGGTACACAGAGAAGGGAAGGCAGGGGCGGGGAAGAGGTCCATGTCTTAACACATTTTTTGCAGCCTTTTACAGAGGAACAGGAAATCTGATAAACAACACAGATTCTACTGTAGTTAATAATGAAAAACATAAATGGAAGATATTTGTGGAAAACAATCTGGGGAGATGTAAGATGAGTAACAGAACACATCAAGATGGTTTTTGGAATTTTTGTTTGTCTGTTTGTGCATGCATCAAATAAAAACTAATGAACAAATTTTAATGGGGTTTTCACAGGTGTGTTTGACAGAGCTTGAGGTAACATGGTTCTTCGTAATCAGAGGAGGGAAGATATAGATAAGGAGGGAAATTCAACAAATGTACATTTTTCAAAAAGCACTTCAAGTGAGTTCAGAGTGCAATTAAATTTCATGCAAACTAAGTCGCAGGCACATCTAGTAAAATATAAATATTTAAACAATTTATATATGGATATAATCCATACCAGGATGGTGTGATGGGGCACAATGGAAAATGAATGTATTCACCCTGAAACGGAATTGTTTCAGTCTAGAGTGTGTTATTCTGCCTATACCACAGAGATTTCCCAGTTTCCACTGTTTAATTCAGTAACAAAGACGTTAAGCATCAGAGCTATCAGAGTTAGACTATCCCATGCTGAGACACTTCATAAAAGCAACCTGGGTGTTACAAAGCGCTGACACTCAAGACTCCCTTTATTAAACGTCACTTAACAAAAAGTCCTCAAACCAACGATGCATTTATTGCATTTATTTAATGCGTTTAACTTTGTGACACAAAACATTTTTTATTATGTTTATCTTGGACTATGTGGAGCAATTTAACTCCTTGTTTATGAACTGTTACTATAGTAGACCACATTAACATCAATCTACTGTCCAAGCCGTCTTTATAATAAATGTGAATAACAACTAATGACACAAGTCTAAGGAGGGTTAATTACAAATGTCAGCTGTGAGACTCTCTTACACACAATTTTATAAACAAACTTCAACCGATTGTGATGTTTCAGATGATCTCATCATGAACCATAAACCGCACCTCAATGAGAGTGTATGTTCTACAAGAGTGTAATGAATCAGGTACTTACAGCCCATGTTTTGGCGAGCCTGTAAATAGGAGCGCTCTGTAAACCTGACACCACTGCCATTACCGCATGGAGGCTATTCATGTCACACAGTTTCTGTATAATCAGATAAAACACACAAACACAAATGCAAGGAAAAAGTTAGCGCTGTGTTAGTTTATAAAATGTTCCTTTTTTTACGATTCAAGATACAATAGCAATACATGATCTCTAACATTTATTTATATGAGGGGTGTTCAAGTCAAACTGGGACTTACTGATTGTGCAGAATAACAACAGTTATTTATACAATTTAGAACACATTTTATTTCTCTGTATAATCCTAAATATAATACTACAGTAATGCACTTATCCCAGTGTTATTAAGGTAGAATGTTTTCTCTGTACGCCAGAGTCATAATTGGACTGCCTGTCTGAAACGCTGGTATCCCAGGAACCCCTGGAATATCCCAAACATGAGGAAATGGCTTGGAGTTAGGTCAGGACTGTACGGGGGATGTGGCAATAACTCCCAAATGAGTTCCTGTAATGTGCAAGTGGTGCTGGTCAATGATTGTGTGTACAGTTCCCACAGGCAGATGTGTTTCTTCTGCAAGTTGGTGACAAGTCATAGTTGATTTTCAAGGACCAGGTGTTCGACTCGCTGAAGAGTCACTGGAATGACAGCAGTGGGCTCCAAGCCACCTGGGCCAGGATCGTCATTAACAGAGCCTCATCACAGTACTGTGCTTGAAGTATTCTGTAAATGTCAATCGTTTTACGTCTTGATTCAAAAGAAATTTCATCATTAAACTATTAACAATACTACATTGCTTTTAATGTTTTAGATAATATGTTAATAGCTTCTAATGAAATGAAATATTAATCAGGTACCGGTTATGGGTTATGTTTTAAACAGACCTTGCTTTTTTTTTTTCATGGACTTTATAATTTTGCTTCACCTCTAATGAAATAAAACACAAGCTTTTATCTCATGGTAAAAATAAATAAATAAATAAATCCTATTTGATTTTAACAGGAGTGTGTAGACTTTTACTATCCACTGTGGATATTAAATCGTCTCTATGTCAGCACCTTACACACTCGCACTCTGGTTCGTATTGAAACGCCGTGTTGGTTTATTTTCTTTGTGGTCAGAAGTGAATTTTGTGGACGTTTTAACTCGAAGTGGATATGATTGAATCAGAGAGGCGCTTTGCATTAGCACTTCTGCCTGGAAATCATTGACTAAAACCAAAACAAATGAGAACCATCAGTTCTGACAATAAAACAGGAAGAATAAACATGTACTCCTTTGTTTAGTTGTCTTTAAACGTTTTGTTTTAATGAAATCTTCTGTGTCCTCGTTGCCCTGATCGGGAAAGAAAGGATTAATAAAATAAACAGAAGGCTGTAACGTTTAGCCTGTTCTGTCCGCGTGTCTAATCGAATAAACCAACACAGAAGACGTACTACAGAAGCAGCAATGGTTCGTGCTTGCTGAACTATGGCAAGTCAGGATTTGGGGAAGTAAACTGGTCCAATGAGATATCTAAACCAGTATCTCCCATCCCTGGTCCTGAAGGAGCCCCTGCTCTGCACATTTGTGTTTTCTCAGCTCACAGCACATCTGATTTAACTTTTTGGGTAATTAACAGCCTCTACAGAACAGAAGTGGATGTGCCAGGGGATCCTCCAGGACCAGAGTTGGGCAACACTGATCCAAACGATGATTGTGCATTGGATGTTTACTAAAGTGTTCCAATTTGACCAAGAACAAACAGGACTCTGATGACATTATGTGTCAGAAGAGGTAGAAAGGTGAATACATCCACACTGGACTGATGAACGATGACAGCGTGACTGACCTGTCCTGACTCATATGTCTTACCAACTGACTCGAAGTGAATCACAAACGCACCTTGGAGGTTTTTAAATACATTTCAGGTGAATGTGAATGTTACCTTTGCTGTCCTGATGTACAGACTTAAAACCTCTGCTCTGATCTTCAAAGTTTGGGCATGAAGAATCTCCCGCACCACCCAGAAACTCACCTACACAAACACACAAACACATATATCTGTCACCTGGCAATACTGGTAAAAAGAAAATCTTAAAATAATAACTGACTGTAGTTGTGATATAATTACCTAAGAGGTATTTCATAGTTACTGGAAAAAATCCAGTACTGTTCTTGGATATAAAAAATAAATCCAAGTTGTATTCAAACTTTTGTTTAGGATTGTATGTTTTTTTTTCGTCCCCCTAATTTTCTTGTACCCCATTCCCACCTGTCTATCTATAAGGACATTCTCTCATCAAGGTGACAACTACCGATCAGGAAAACCAAAGCCTGTCACAGGACCAAGATCTATTGTACCATACTTATATGAACCTTAATATTGATTTAAGACAGGCTTTAAAAAACCTGACCTATCCCTTTAAGGGATACAAGACACGTGAAAATATATTATTTCCTCCTCTGTGAAGTTGGTCACTCAGAGCGGGTAAAATTCCACAATCCTCATTTCATACAAAAATATGTTCCGTGGCTTCTGACGGCCCAGTGTGCACAAATTTAGGCAGCTAGTTATGGTTAGCCATATGGCCATTTCCTGGGAAAAGAAAAGAGTTAAATCTGTCCTAAATACACTATAAATTCGAAAGACACCAATTTGATTTAGCAGTGGGACTGCAGAAGATTTACTTGAATCTCAGGTGAACTTTGGAATGCATTTCTGCGTGGAACGAGTGTTGTGGAATTTGGTCCAAATTACTTACATTCCACTCTCTTTACAGGTGAAAAACCTTAGAGAGTAGGAAATTTATAACGACCAAGATCTATTGTACTGTGCTTATAAATATGCACCTTAATATTGATTTAGGCTATCCCTTTAAGGCTTGGTTTCTAAAAGATGCGGTTGGCTGGCATTCTAATTGCTTAAGAAACAAAATGAATGGATTCTCCCTTTTTCTCCTCGCTCTCTCTCTACAGTGATGAGTCAGTGGGTAAGATTATCAGAAGGTCACGGGTTCAATCCTCTGCATTACCAAGCTGCTACCATGGACGATCCCAAGATGAGAAATGTCAAGAAAAGAATTTCCTGTAATGTACCTGTAAATCTCACAATAAAGACTTTTCTCGTTCGCTCTCCTATTTTTTTCTCAAATCCTTTTCAAGTACGCTTACAGTTTCTGTATTCTGGCTATTTCAACACAAGGTTAATGGTAGACGCAATCCATTTCATACAGTATGAGTCACAAGAAAGATCCTGAGGCGAAAAGTCAACGGACTCAGCCAGCAGACCTGAGGCAAAATATCCCCATGGGGAAAAAAGGCTAATTTCTAACATCTGTTCGAAACTAACACTGGACAATCCAATGAGGTTGTGAGTGATGTTGCAGCATACCTTTCTCTGTGAGGGTGTTTGTACAAAGCCACGAGGCTACTGAGGTACGGCTGAGGGCGAGGTGTAATAAACTCACTTTATAAGTGTATTTATGGACACGTAGACCTTTCTTATTCAACAGTCCACACACAGGAACAGTCATGCCTGGTGAGCCCTATGTGCTGAGCCAGCAAATAATAAAAACTAACACACTTGCAAATAGTGATTTTTCTTTCCTGGCAGGTTCAAAATTGAAAATTAAACACTGAATTTGAACCAGTGTCTCAATTGCAAGGTGTAAGGTTTATTCTGTCTCCCTTCCAGGGCAGCTGGGCAGTTACGAAGACCACCCTCCTGTTCCACCCCCCAAGTGGGTGCCACCAAGTGGTTCTTTACAGCATGATGAATATGTTCCTGCTCCCTACCTTTGAAAAAACTGAAATACTTAATTTAACAACCTAAGGAGTGTAATTACATTAATATTGACCAAAAGTGACCACGTCATATCAGCCTGTCCGCACACCAGATTCAGTGCATTAGCGTGGAATAAAAGGACCAGCTTCCCTGAACATGGTACATGAAAAAATGGGGGGAAAATACCAATGACGTAATTTTTCCAATCACATGCTGGCCAAGGAGATAAATAATGCTCTTTCCAACTCCCTGTCTGTCTGCATTTGAGTTACACAAGAGGAAGGCTGAAGAAAACAGATTTGTGTGTGTGAGTGTGTGTTACCTGATTGAATCTTCGTGTGAAAGCCACAGCATTAGGAGCTGAACTGTACTTCTCTTTTTTGTTCCAGCCACAACTTGAGAGTTCCTATGACAAACAAAAAAAGAAACAGACAAAACAATAAAATGAGGCAGACACTCCAGAATTAAGCAATCTTCAATATCACCCAGGGCTGTCCCCAGCGTGTAGTGAAAAACATGCGCCATCAAGAAGTTTCTAATTAAAAGTGGAGTGGGGTAGAGGAATGATCGAGCGCCAACCGAGCAAGGGGCTGCTTTCATCTAAAGTGAGCCGGTTTTAATGTTCATAGCTTTCCAAAGATCTAAAGAAATAAACAGGAGACACATGAACGGGACATGAGAGAGAAAGAAACAGAAGGAATTGAGCTTACACAGAACTGGAACAGAGAGTGCAAAGACTGTACAAGCTGTCCAAACTAGTCTTGGCACAAGACCGGAATGTGCTCGACAGAAACAGAAATTGACATTATTTTAAATTCAGGTCCTAAAACTACGCCATTAGGTTTAATGCTAACGGTGCACTCGACACTAGGCACCGCTGCCTTGTACCATAGAGATCATGATTCACCCTGGGGTTTATTTATTCGTTTGTATACGGTACAACATGATTTGTAAGTGTCATGTCATGCAACGTTCACTGCCAAACATTTTTTTGACGTTTAGATGGGTGTGTTTGTGTGTGTACAAACCTAAAAATGAATGTTGCATGATATCACACCTTTAAAATTATGCGAGTAAAGCTGCAGATTTCTTGCTTAACATCAGTCGCCTTGATTTAGTGAAAATTGCTGAGAATCATGTTGTATCGTGTTGATGGGCAGCTACAGGAAGCCAGCGCAGGGAGCTGAGAAGTGCGATGGTGTGGGAGTACTTAGTGTGGGAGTACTTTCTAATTTATATATGTTTGCATTTGACAGTGGGAAATGTTACAAATGTTGCAATGTTGCAATATCTCTCTAAATGTTTACAGCATAGCAGGCAGCTGTGTGGTAGGGAAAAAAAATTATATTGAATTGGGATATTTATAAAATCATGTTACTTACAGAATTGCCATACAAATTGAAACGGGATGTTTCGGGATGTTTGTGATGTGTGTGCGTATATATATATATATAT
The DNA here is from genome assembly GCA_030014215.1 of Clariallabes teugelsi. NCBI lineage: Eukaryota > Metazoa > Chordata > Actinopteri > Siluriformes > Clariidae > Clariallabes > Clariallabes teugelsi. The sequence goes on along the minus strand of JAQMYG010000020.1, from coordinate 2,519,291 downwards.
ATATATATATATATATGAGTCTCCCGAGAGGCGGCACGGTGGTGTAGTGGTTAGCACTGTTGCCTTGCACCTAAAGGGTCCGGGTTCGATTCCCGTCTCTGGGTGCATGGAGTTTGCATGTTCTCCCCGTGCTTGGTGGGTTTCCTCCGGGTTCTCCGGTTTCCTCCCACAGTCCAAAGATATGCAGGTTAGGCTAATTGGCGTTCCCAAATTGCCCGTAGTGTGTGAATGAGTGTGTGAGTGTGTGTATGTGTGTGTGCCCTGCGATGGATTGGCACCCTGTCCAGGGTGTACCCTGCCTTGTTCCCTAAGCCTCCTGGGATAGGCTCCAGGTCACCGCGACCCTGAATACAGGATAAAGCGGTATAGTAGATGAGTGAGTGAGTCTCCCGAGGAAGACGTGTTGTCTGCCTACTGAATGTGCTACTTCTAAAATGTAATACATTGTAACTAGTGCACAAAAGTTCTCTGACTACATTCAGCTGTAGACTATCCCAACAAAAAGGAAGTGCCACCTTGTGGTGTTACTTGGTATTACCGTGTTGCCACATTACTAAACTTCTGACAGTTACAGCATATAAAAGATATATAAAAAATAGCAAAAAGATTTTTTCATATAGTATTATATTACAGTATAAAAGATAGCTAGTGCACATCTATGAAGGTTGTGCAAAAGTTTAATCAAATTCCAGTGAACGGTTTCGGAGGAGTTGTGGATAGAATAAAAGTGTGACGACAACGGACGCCTGACATCGCATAGTGATCCCTTTGTGTTGTCTATGCTTTGCAGGCAGGCGACACAAGAATGCATTATCTGAGCGGTATTCCAACTGGAGCATTAACACACAGACGCTTTGTGGGGAGCTCTGAGACCCGTGTTAACTTAACATTGTTAAATAGTACAATGTGGCACTGTTAAATGGGACACGCTCATAATTGATGATACAGTGTTTGAGCTGTCCTATTTAAGCGAGCCAGCGTACGGTATACTTGATCCGTGACTAAACACTGTACGTGCGAACTGGACTATCAGGGTCAGTACACAGTACAGTTCACCTAATGCGAGTACACCTTGATACTCGCACAACTTCACACTGGATAGGATTTGCTGAAGTCATTACTTTCGAGGCAGGTTGAGACGTTTTCCTGCCGAGTCTTTAACAAGCGCACACAGCTGCATATTCATAATGACACCGACCACCTAATACTCGCAGTGCTCCCCTAACACACACACACACACACACACACACACACAAAAACAAAATAATGAATCATAAACTTGCCAAGAGAGACTGCAGCATAGCAACATGCACACAAACACAGATGTTAACCAACCGGGCCATCCGCGCCCCCTCACGTTTCTGACGGAGGCTGCGGGTTGCCGTGTGTCCCCGGCGCCTTGGAGCGGGCCAAAGAAATCATTCTTCATGAAAAGCTCAGATTTTCCTAATACAGGAATCAGGTTGTAACTACAGGAACTTCCAGGACCTTCGCATCCACAAACAGAGCTGCAGGGGGGGGGGGCTACACAGCCAACGCTAATTATAAACCATCAATCAGTCGTAATGTGTGTATCAGAACAATGAGGAGGAAAAAAAAAAGAACCTCAGCACCGACACTGAAGCAGTTACACTCGACACCAAAGCACTCGGATATACCGCACTGGGAAACTCAAAGACTTCTACTCTAAGCTGATCTATCAGTGCTAATCTGCACAATGTTGTGTTATTCCCTGAGTACAGCAAACTTTCTTTTCTCAAAGCAGATCCGTGTCACTTGTGGATAGGTGTAGAGAAGCTCACGGTTAGTCAGGTCACATGATCAAACCATCACCAATCCACTGAGGACGCAATTTTTTCCTTTAAAACCCTGACTAAAACACGTTCTTCTCCTCATTGTATAAAGACGTAATTAAACGTGCTCTTAAAAAGATATTTCTAAACTTCTTTTTGGATTTAAATAGTTTTAAATGAGGGTGTTACGCAATGTAATTATACATTATAAAGACATCTCAGTGATTTTAGGATTTTAGGAGAGTAGGAATTTCTGACTCAAAGAGGGTTTTTATCTTTCTCTTTTGTCTTTTTGTTTTTCCTAAAAGTAGGAAATTAGGGAAAATAAAATAGTTTCAGTGATGTATCGTGATTGTTGTGTGTGGCATTTCGGCAAATTTCTCAATTTGTTTAGAATTATATCTTTTTTTTTTTTTTTTTTTTTAAGAAAGAAAATAAGGGTAATATATAATCGGGATACAGTGGAACCTTGACTTAGGGACATAATTCTCAACTGTTTTATCGGAAAAATTAACAAGGAACATCATTAATGACGCTCGCGTGAGCGCACACTAAGGGAATCACTGCTGTAAAGTAGTGCTGCGTTTTCCATTGCTACAAAGTCCAATATTTATTCTCCCTAACAAATCAAAGACTTTTTTTCTGATGAGTCTCACTAACAAGTGGTTTTCTTATGGCCACACAGCTGTTTAGTCCTACAGTAATCCTGTGTGTTCTCATCACATTGCGTGCTTGGAAATGCTCATTACTTTCACTATTCAACAATTCTTTTTCAACTTTTTTTATAATCCGTCTTTTTATAATGAATCTATTTTTCAAATCTCTACTTTCTGTTTGATGCAAGCCAATAATTGGACCTTTCTAAAAAAAAAGCTATAAAACCAATTCTCCTGTAGAAACATTTCAGCAATCTGGTCAATTAATATAATGATATTGTGAAATCGGAATATATTTAGACTAGGTTATCAAGTACAAATTTTACACTACCACACAAAGCTGTCGTTTTCACCAAACAGACTGATATGAAATTTAAACGAATCACTACATCCCCGACTGGAATGGTGATGACTTAACACGGTACATTAAAGAGCAGCATCTGGCATTATTTAGAGAAGGAGTGTTGAGCTCAGTCCATTAGACTTACTCACATGCAGTTTAGGGCTGCACGATTCTCACTAAAATGTGAGAGTGGAAATAGAGTTTGAGCATGCACGAGTGAGAGTTTAAGCACGCAAAAATAAAATCAGACCACAAAATACAGTGTTCTAGGATCATTTTTTAAAATAACGGCATGCTACAAAAACTCCCCCAAGAAAACTGACAAGTCTGTTTAGGTCTGTCTCCAAGCTAAACATTACTGAGTGACAGAGATGCACAATGATATCATTTAAATTTGACATCACAGAGAATGACAGTGACAATGGCTGATCAACCGGTGCATCTTTACTATAAAAAAAATAATAATAATAATCTTGGCAGCACTGGTTAACACTGTTTCCTTGCACCTCCAGGGTACGGGTTCGAATCCCACCTCGGGTCTGTGCGCATATTCTTCCGGTGCTTGGTCGGTTTCCACAGGTACTCCAGAAATCCGAAAGACAGACCCACTTTCACAGAACTAGTGGACCATCTGGGGATCTTACTACAGGTTACATATGGATTTTACCAGCTACATTTATATGGATTTAATATTTCTTCTGATTAGAATCATATCATTCAGATTAAAGATTTCAATGTAACTGTTTACATGGACGCTGACACGGTTAAAAAAAATTTGCATTTATGTGCTCAGAGCACTTTTTTTTTTTTTGACGTGCAAAGTGGTTCTGTTCTCTGTAAAGCGTGTAGTTAAGGTGCTGGAAACGGAACAGAAGAAAAAGACGTAGGGTTTTTTTTCCCCTCTAACTTTGAGGGTATGTTAGGCTTCACTCCTTTTCAGATAAACCTGGACTTCATTGGTTAGATGCTTCATTGCATGTGAAATTATGAAAAAAAAAAAAAAAAGTGAGCACATACTTATTCTTCACCTTTTGATAGTTACTGCTGTGTCCAAGACCACACAGTCAATCGCGTGCCTTTATAACTCAACCATTATAAATAAAGTGTGAGGAATAACAGTAATCTATATAAAGTACAACCTGCACATTGAGTCCTAAATACATTAATAAAAATACCCATAACTATCATGATTTACTAGAACTGTTAAAAGTTTTTGTTTCCCACCTAAATTATAATGTGTTATACTCATCGATAAGCTGTTAGTTGTTAGCCTATTTAGAGATCGTTATAGCGATCCAGGCCCGAGATGAAGGCTACTGTAAATGTTTGAAAAGGCTAAATAGTTTGCCTGATGTTAGTTTAATGTAACAGTTTCCCCATTGTCATGGCAACATTGATGGAAAAGTAAGACTTTGGCGTCTTCTGTCGATGTAAATCACGTCCCCAATGCGGTGAGGATGTCATGCTCCAAATATGCAAAGAAAATTTCAGTGTCCCCGTCTAGAGACTACACCTTTTTTGTGCCAGGGTTTATGTAGCTGATTGAAGTCGGGTGGGGCCATTTCTCAGACTAGGCTGCTGTGTCTTTAGGGCCATTCATATGTTGAATCTTCTGCGTGCTCAATTTTGTTATTTTAAATGAAGCGCAACAAGCGTGCTCACAATAGAGAGAGAGAGAGACACTGTCGTCATACTCATGCTTACTTTGAACGTTGAAAGTTGGAGCTGTTTATGTTTAGAAGCAACAATTTACAGGCAAACAGTGTCATTACTTTTGCACCAACTTAGAATTTTGTATTTTGAATCTTTCTGACAGTTAAGAATATGTCAGACACTTACTGAATGCAAGTTGCTTTAAAGTTAGACTAGCTTTGGCTTAAGCATCTGATTGCAGTCAAACAGTGGCATTTCTTTCCACTAGGTCTGAATGTATTTTGTCTCAGACTACATTAAACACAAATGTACATTTTCTGTTAGTTATAAATAAGTTAATAAAAGTCATTTGCTTGCACACATCACCAATCGTTCTGGACCTTTTATCATAAATAAAAAATTTTGAGAAAAAAAGTTTGAGAACCCCTGGCATAGCGTGACTTTGTCGGTGAGATCTGGCAACCTTGGCAAGCTCAAATCAAGCAGGCAAGAGTGTTTGAGTGATTGAGAATAAAGGGCATGAAAAATGCAAAAAATTAAAATAAAAAATTTAGATTTTCATTCAGGAATGGGCCCAAATATAACCACACAGCAGCAGGGACATTGTATTTTGCACTATGATGGGTAAACTTTGCAATGCGCTACTTGCACGCCTACTTCCGCGTTCTTTTCAATAGGGCTCAGTCAGTTCCGGTTTAGCAATGGCTACGTTCTACACCCGCTGTCTCCAG
>JAQMYG010000020.1:2498311-2509193 GCA_030014215.1 Clariallabes teugelsi | reverse complement strand
AGGAATGGCGCTCATGAATCATGCATTTCTAAAGCTGCGCAAAGTGAGAAATAGTATATTACTAATTTACTAAGGGATCACTGCCCCCTACTGGTGAGATTAAGTATTGACAAAGATGCAAAAGTGTGTCTGAGAGTGAGTAACTTGTAAGTGGCACTTGTATCCACACTCACCTCAGGCTGAATGGCTTTAAACACTGGAGCATCCATAAGTGTGATCTGCCCCTACAGAAAAAAAGGAAATGTCTATTAAACGTCACACGGTTGTGAATTCATTTTCACATGCTTCAAGTTCTGCACAAATTTATTAAGTGTGGTTCCATCATCTGGGTGATGAGAGAACTGTGTTGAAGCATTTGCTGAATGTAAGTCAATTAATCACAGGCTACATCACTCAGTCTCTGTGCTCTTATATTCTAAGAGGAGGTACGACTAAGTAACAGCTGTATAAATAACCACATCTACATAGTTTCTGTATAGTTAAGTAAAGCCTTTGGGTTAACATGAAAGTCATCATAATTTACACCTCAACTATAGACTTCACTGCTAAATTCACACGTATCAAACAGCTGGTTCAGAAACAGAACAGTTTTCTCACACAGAAGAATTTCATCATTCTCAATCAGGCTTTTTTCCTGCTTTTACAGCACAAAAATATATTTGTACAAAATATTAATTCCCCATCCACTTCGTGAGCGACCCCTGTGCGCTTGTACATTCATACACTCCACCAATGAGACTGAGGACAGGCTCCTGTAACATTAATAAGCCCTCGTTACACCCATAGTGAGCAGAAAAGCATCTCAGATGGCGCTTGCTGTCAAACATTTAGATGGAAGTAATATTTAGATCATTTAGATGTAAGATTTTTACACAAGAACAGGAATCTAAGGGTGTTTTCATATTAGGCATGATTGATTTGTATCATGCCCAGAAATGAGCAGTGTTCACATTGTACTTTGTGCTTGGTTCTTGAGGATGCTTGCATCTTTACACTCTCTGATACACTAGGTGGCAGTTACTTGGTTTGTGGGCCGCCATTAAACACAAGGGTTTGTGGGCCGCCATTAAACACAAGAGAAGAAGAAAATAAGAAAATTGCCTAATATATTATTGATATTTGGGAAAAATTGCTTTGTATGGCTTTGTAGGTCAGAGGATGAGATTGGCATATGCTGCACGCACACGGACTATGTTTTAGAGTAGACCAATGGCACTACTTCTGTCCTGCTTCTTTGGAACGGACCCCGAGCACGGAATGATTGTGTTCACACTGATTAAAATCAACCAGACCTTGGGATCGGGTGTTCTCATTAACGATGTGAAAACACCCTAAGGGCTAGAGTTGGAGCAATGTTTCAACATTTTCTGTGTTCTGAGATGTACTTCTGCTCACCAGGGTTGTAAAGGGCAACTGTTACTGAACACTTACTTCAACCTTAAGTACACATTTCATGTATCTGCTCAAAAGCACAGCAAACATGTGTATTTTTATTTAACTACATTTACATGGCATTCGTTACCTAACGACAGCGGCGTGTAATATTTTAAGCGCCACCTGCTGACTATTATGCGCAATTGCCTTTCCTTCGAGACATGCCTAATATCGTAACAGGTATTTGAAATCAGAAGCAGAACAGCACATTCATAATCGGAAAGCAGCGAGACAGCGAGTGAGAGATTGAGAGAGAGATTTTTTCTTTTGGAAAGGCTACTGTGAGCTACTCGAGTAAATCTGAAGGTGAGTACTTCTGCACTTTTACTCAGGTATACATATATATAAATGGAGGACTTATATATTTACCTGAATAATATTAGCTCTAGGGCATCTCTACTTTTACGCAAGCATAGTATTTCACCCAACTTTGGTTACTATAGACTTCCTGTCAACTCAATCCAGTTGGGTTTTTCTCCTCAAAAAATCTAGAGACTGGTGTTAATGTGTGAAAATCCCGGTTTCTGAGTTCTGAGATACTCAAACTGGGACAAACAACCATGCTGTAGCCAAAGTCTTGAGCTTCTGATGTCTAACTGAGTAATACAGATACTCTTGTCACCATCTAACAGGATATGTTTATGATGTCACACTTTGCACTGCTGCTACATGATTGGCTGGCTGGAAAAATCGCATGAACAAGTTTATCCCCAGTTGTGCAATAAAGCTGGGTTCTGATCTTAAACAAGAGCATTATCATGGTAAGGATTGCGGTGTCTCCGGTGCCAGATCCCTGGAAATATGCCCTGAATGGGACGCCATGCAATCATCACAGGAATCTCTATTCTGGTGATGTATGTAATGAAGGGACTTTAAATAGCTAGAAGACTGGAGAGTTTGAAGTGGAGCACTCCAGACAACAAGAAGGCACTGCAGTGTGAGTGAATTACATCCAGGCTGTTTTAATTATTACTGAGACGAGGCTGACCAAAGGGAGGGGCAAGTATGGAAGGGTAGAACAGATTGGAAGCTTTCGTATAGCATTAACTGAACGGCGAGATTGTTCTGATTTTTTGCATGAACAGGTGGGAGTGTGATTAAAAGACACATCTAGTGCATAATTATTTGTTTGCAGTAGGTCACATCTCTCTTTCTCACACACACACACACACACACACACACACACACACACACCCTTGTACCCTCAAAAAAAAAAAAAAAAAAAGGGAGTATGTCTTACTGCATATTCCTCCGGCGTGACCTTCAACACATCAAAGACAACAGCGTCGAAACTTTTCTTCAGCTCAGCCGAGCCCTTATCACTCAGAGACTCCGAACTGCTGCTCTTCTGAGAGACATAACGAGAGGTCAGACAGAAAGTCACACAGGGGTGAAGAAACCCAGTCTGCTCGTAACTGACTCTAATTTCAAGATGATTTTCAACAGTATTGTAAACATATATTCATGTTTAAACCCAAACACACATTAATCCTATTTTAAAAACAGAACTTGACATTGGTGAGTATCAAAAATACAACTGACCTCTGAGGTGATAGCAGTGGAGACACTGGGTTGGCCATTAGGAACGTCCATCATTCCCAAACCATCAGGCATTAGCGCAGTAGCTTCACCATCATCATCCTCATCCTCATCCGATGGAGTTTGCCTGTCTGGCAGTCTACACACACAGAGTAATCATGTACTTTTTAATCCTTCCTTGGAAAACTGGAAGTGTTCCTTTTTTCTTTTCTTTTTTTTGCCACTGGACACCAGTCTAGTACCAGAAGGTTCCAGTCATATCCACTCCATAGGATAATGGCGCTGATTAATGAATTCATTATTTAAATTACCTTTATACACTGCTGTGAAAAAGTATTACTGATTTTTTGTTTGCATATTTGTCACACTTAAGTGCCTAAGAAGATCAAACAAATTTTAATAATGCACAAAGATAAACTGTAAATACAAAATGCAGCTTTAAATTATTAAGGGGGAAAAAGCTGTCAAAACCTGCCAAGCCCTATGTGGAAAAAAAGGAGGGGCAAATACTTTTTCCCAGGCTTGTATATGTTTAGAGAATTTTCCAACACAGCATGAATTAACAGACCTACTTTAGTCTTCTAAAACATTTTGTTAGTTTTGGGCAGCAAGCAGCGAAACCTTATTACAAAATTAACTTGTATGTAGTTAACCCTTAAACGTTCTCCTCAGCCTTTTGGTAGAGCATGTTTTACTATAAATACTGAAAAACATTTTAACCTTTCTGATTGAGGAATCTCTGCCTCTCGTTTCAAGCCTTCAAAACTTCACATCGCTTTTTACGACCGCAGTCAGCAGAAAAGCATCTCAGAAGGCACTTGTGGTTAAACCTTTAGATGGACATTAACAGAAGGAGACCAGATCAGGTTTCTCCCTCTTTATCCAGGAAGAGGAATCTAAGGCTACACTGAGGACAGGCTCATACTTCAGCCATCCAACTCAAAGTTCATTTTGTCTGTTCGGAGATGATTTTCTATTCACCATGGTTGTAAAGACTGACTGATTTAGTTTAATTTAGACCCTTCATCATGACTTAATTAAATTGTTATGAAACAGTCACAACCCCGTAACCTTTGGTGTGGTTTAACAGGACAAACTATAGGGAAATAAAAAATAACCTACACACACACAATAACTGGTGTGATGACCCTTTGCTTAAAATTCAGTCTTGTACATTTTGTGCAATTTTATAAGGAAATAAAGCAAAAAAAGGAACTGCGTTTTACTTAATATCCTGCAGAACCAGCCACAGTTGCTCACACCTGTTGTGGTCACACCTGCTACTTTTTCCACAGCAAAACCCAGAAGCTTTCTTTTTGTTTTTGTCTTACAAGTGGTCTTTTATAGAATATGCTGCTTTCTTTTCTAGCCTACAGATAGTTTCCTGGAATGTTTTGCTGGAATATTTATGTTTAAAAATCAGATATTTTTTGTACTGTTCATTGTTAGCCCTGTTTTTGGCCCAAAAAAAAAAAAAAAAAAACAGGGTGCATCATTTTTTGCACACGACTATACAGTATTCACCTGGAACTGGATAAAACTGCATATGTAACAGCGAAAACAGCATTTGATTTTTAGATTTCTGTATTTATATGATGTTATATAAAGGAGCAAAGTAAGACTCATTTTTATTTCCTAGTTTAAAAAATACCACTATCTAGATGATCACAAATGTAATTACTGAATGCTTTATAATATTAATAATTACTAATATTGTATGCATGTTTTAGGGGAAGACTGTCATTTCACCCTCACAACAAAAGCAATGAGTTCAGACTGAATCAGCAATACACAACTCTAATAAAAAAATTAAAAAAAATGCCAGCACACATTAAATAAAACTCAGAATGTGTGAATTATTTAAACACTCACTCCTGTTCAGTCATTTCTGGTTTGTGTTTGACTGTACTGTCTGAATAATTGAAGTGTTTGCCCTAGAAATATTTTATGGTTTCAAAAGGAAAGCAAAGGTTTTGTGAGTACAGGCTTAGATTTCTAACACAATTTCTTGGTTTTGTTGGTAATTTCCACGAGTGTACTAACGAATAGTGCTAATTTAAAGGGGCCAGGAATTTTTTCAATAATTGTACATTCAGCAGCACTTATAATATTATATTTAGTGCTGTCAATCAATTAAAAACTTTAATCTAGTTAAATCACGACCATAGTCTTTGATTAATTAAATTACTTGTATTATAAACATGCAATGTCGGAATACAGAAATGCGTGACACACAGGTTAGTGGAAATAGATTAGGCAGTTTTATTATACCTCAAATATTAACATTCAACACATGTAAAATTTAAATCCCTCAATTGGGACTGGCACAGCATGCAGTGGCCGGGTAGTACGGAGTGTGGCAAACCTACCCACAGCAGGATCCTCAGATCCATAAATAAACAACCTAGAACCTTAGCTACCTGAGTCACCACTCACATGACTTACACATACTAATGTATTCTTATAAAAAATTGTATTGTAATAGCTCGAGCACACAGCTTTGATTTTATCCAAAATTCCATCTAGAAGATTTCTATGTATAACCAAGTGATGTTTCCTCAGCCATCTTATTATCTGCGTTTAAACGTGCCATTACCACACACAGCTGGGTAATCGTGATGCCATTATGGGAAGCCATTAGGATCAAACTCGGTAACATGATTAATTTAGAAATTTTAATGCAAATTATCACATGGATTAACGTGTTAATACTGACAACTCTAATTATATGACAATTAATGACGATTACTGTTGTCCTGGTTATACACCTGGTTAAGATGAATAAAGTCATAGGAACAAACAGAAACGAGTGTATTGAAGAGAGGGGAAGAGCAGCTGGTCATGTGGCTCTGCAGGCTTTAGTGTGTGTTGTTGGCTCAAGCTGAAACACCAGGTGGTGAAATTTGCATTGCCTGAACGCTTTCCCAGTTCTAATCCTAATCAGAGTTTCTGTTTTTTTTCTTTTTCCAGTACACTTACACACACAGACAGACACTCACACACAACTCACCAAGTCAATGTCAGATAAGCATATCGACTGCTGTTCCGTCCACGCCGCTCAGCACAATGTTTGCTGTGTGAATATTTCCACCGCAGGTCCTCAGTACAAACCTGAAAAAGGAGGGGAAAAAAACGATTTTATCATTATTCAGGGAGAAATGCTCGCTGTACACAGCATATCCACAAGTAATATGATTCAACACCATCGAACAATTTCAAAAAGTCATACTCGGTCATTACCACTAGGTGGTGCAGTGACTTCATAGAAAACAGAAGGGGATTAAAGAGCAGCTGCCTGCAGAGTTTGCCTTACAGTGTGAGAGGTCACAGGGTTTACCCGAAGCAGAGAACCACAAAAGCAGACAACCACATGAGACCCTGTGGGATAAATCAATACGATCGAGTGTGACGATAGGATTTCCCAAACAGCTCCATAGATAAAGCATGAAGGCTGAGCAACACTAATTACTCTGACCTGTGGGTCAAACGCAACACCTATCCTGTACAGTTCTCCCTTGTGTTTATGTTCATTTACACGATGGTGACAAACACGGCACTGACATGCAACTGTGACGCAAGCACGTCTCACACCATTACAATCCATGGCTGTCTTTTCAGCACCCAGAGCTGTGAAACACTCGTTCGCACCAGCTGAGCACATCATGAAAAATATTTTTATCGAGAGAATGTGAAGCACATTTAAAGAGACAGGAAGTCAATAAGAAGGTTGGAGTATATACGCTGCGTCAACAGCATCATAGAACTGTTCTAGCAGATGAGGTTTACTGTATGTTCCTTATCCTATTACTGCACGACATAAAGTTTGGATATAAATGCTGAAACAATAAAGTACAATAAATTCAGTCCGACTAATCATATTTTTCACATTGTTAAAAAGAAGAGAGATAAGAAAAAGAACATTCTCTCAGCTCCACACACATCAACGCTGGCCTAAAATGAGTTTCAGAGGCGAGAACGTAGGATTTCCATGGAGTTGCCATGACGATGAGAGACTTCTGTGCTGGGGGAAAAAAGCAGCCTGTCATCAGACATGCAGCAGGAAACAAATCACAGACTGAAACCGGGCCAAGGCAAAGTCGCTTATAAGTTTTCAGCATAAATGGCAGCAACTCGGACCATTTGTACTTCCATTCATGCTTGATTCAGAAGCTTTCAGAGGAACAGGAAGGAACTCAGGATGAGATTCAATCCACAAAGTGCCAGTCTGCTGACAGACAGACTGTGTGAATGAGCGCTGCGTGCATCATGCTGCAATTGACTTTGCTCAGAAGTCATTTTTTATTGCCGTCTTAGCAACAGATTAGGAAGAACACAAAAATATGTTCAGATTAATGCAAAAACAATGCAGAGAAAAGTCGCGTAAAGCTCAGTAAACTACCACTAAACATTTAAATTATTTTACAGACAAAAAAAAGTGACACTCTTAATTTAACATGCTAATCAAGTATGACCACAAACTCTCTTACGTGTTTAACATCACCTCACTCACTCACTCATCATCTATATCGCTTTAACCTGTATACAGGGTCACGGGGGGCTGAGAGCCTATCCCAGGAGACTGGGACACACACTCATTTACACACAACAGGCAATTTGGGAACGCCAATTAGCCTAATCTGCATGACTTTGGACTGTGGGAGGAAACCGGAGTACCGAGAGGAAACCCACCAAGCACTTGGAGAACATTCACACTCCATGTACGCAAAAAACTAAGACTTGAACCTGGACCCTGGAGGTGAAGGGTGACAGAGCTAACCAGGAAACCAACATGCCGCCACATTATTAATTCATCATAAAAGTTCTGTTTGAATGCAGCATTCTATCCAAACAGATGCAATTCTTTTACACACCGCTAATGGTTTCCTATAAGGTTGCATCATTTGTTTAAAAAAAATTAATAAAGCATAGTTCCATTATTTTTGACACACTGTAATTTAAACTTATATGTAACTACTAACTGTAATATTTAATATTCAAATGTTTTCATCAAGGCTAACTGAAAATAACGGCACAAACATTAACAGGATGTTCGGCAATATTTATTTAGCACCTTAGAAGATATTTCATGAAAATAAATAAACAGATACTTAAATTATTGACACACACAACATAAATTCCTGAATATGCATAAAGCCCCTGTAATAAATTGAGGCCTTTTGCAACTAGATAACTGCACGGGTCCTTATCGCAATTCAGATTTTTATGCAATTAACTGCAGCACTAGTTTCCGACACTGTAATTACAACAAACTCTCAAACACCACTAATCAAAACTGGAGTGCAAAATCCACTCTTCGTGCAGGGAGCATGTTGAGGCTAGAACAAATAATCAAGAAGATGATCTTGTTGAATTAAGCAATGATCAAGTCTGTGTTTTAAAAAAAGCATTTTTTTTTCAAAACGTTACATAGTAATCAAGAAGGAACAACTGCAGAGAGTCTGGAAGCAGTGATTAATAAAGTACTTAATAATATTCTTATTAAAATCAATATATAGCTGATAACATATCGAGTTTCTATCTGGTTAATTTCCGGCAGTTCCGTGACGAGATAAAATCAATATAATTAGAATTTTCCATCTATTAAGTATTACTAGATAGTCACAATGATGCAAGAACATAACGTGCTTTAAATCACTAAGACTCGCAACAATGAAAAAGACACTGCTCTGAATTTTGTCAGTAATTATTACCAAGTGCACCAAAACCACAGCAGGTGTCACCACATAAACTACGCCACGTGTTACATTGCACAAGCAAACTAAACACAGAGAACCTGGTTTAAATACAGCGCGAAGCAGTTGCTGGATTTACTGTCCTTTTCACTCATGCATTTTATTTTCCGTTGAGTCTGGAGTTTGGTACGACCACTGAAGTTTCAACGCCGTTTTCAATTCTAGGATCTCGTATCACAATGTTCTTATTACAAGCCATGTTGCTCAATTCTGATTTATTCATGTTGCTCAATTCTGGTCAGATTGGATTTGCACATCATGACGTGTCAGTTTCATAATTACAAGCGACTTCTGTCTGACTGTATCGTGGACGTGTCAGTCCTCTGAAACAATACGCATAACTGCACCGATATTAAAACATGTAATATTTGTGCAATCGTTCATTAATTTTAAACAACGGATGCGAATTTAGCAAAAATACGTTTGGGATTTTGCTAGGGAGATCGACAAGAAGTTACCCGGCTGTGTTTGTTGACATCCAGAAAGAGGAAGAAAGCCAGATGCATCACTTTAGCTGTTTTATCAGCTGTTGCTAGCACTGCTATGAAACCCCCGCGCTGCCAGTGCTAATTGATTGACATCAGCGCGCACCCACAAGTTTTGTAATTATCTCACGTTTTTGCACTGAAAGCACAGCCTAAAAAGCATCCGACATGTCTGGCTGCGTCTGAAATCAGCCTGGTTTGCAGGTAGTCCTGCATGAAGACATGCCTTGCATGCATAAATCATTAGTCTGCACGTTTTGAGTGTTGAATAGACGGGGGGTAAAAAAAGAAGAAAAAAAAAACGGACTAGTTTTAAAACTTGCATGCAGAAAAGTAATACATGAAACTGCACAAAAGTGAGCCATGTGTCAGAAGGAATTCTTCTATCTGAATAGGATTTAAGGAGTCCCGACACAAACCTACAAACATACACCCTGTGCGATCACCTTTAATCATTCAGATTTCTTTTTCTTTTTTTCGTTTCAGATTTTTCCCTCCGCTTAGAGCACATACTTTTGACGTTAACTACGTGTCGTTGGTTTAGAACAAAGCTGGCACACAACAGGAGAGGAGAGCTGTTGGAGAAGGTTTCGCACTAGCCTTATTAACCTCACTTCTGCTCAATCATGAATCTACGACTGGATTCATAACAGTTTCACTGTGCACTATAAGCACATCAGGATAGTGTAGTTTGCCTTCATGTAGTTATTCCATTAATATTATTCTTAAAGGTTCAGGGAGAATGTGATTGTGCAACTGAACCATGCGCTATAAATGATGGAAAAGAAACCCAAGCCTCAGAAGGATCTTGTCTCGTTCAGTAACGGTCATTTCTTAAGACGCAGTGAACGCTTTTTCCATTTTAACAATACAGATGTCAGAGCTCGGGGTGTCTACCAAATATTAACACTGATACAATACAGAGTTCCTCACGAAAACATGTGCATAATTAAATTGTATTAAATCATATATATATATTTTTTTATATTTCAAACATATTATTTAAATTTACAGATTAATGTTGTGATTCTGTAAGTATAAAAAAATATATATATATTATATTCTGAGACCATATTAAATTTTTATGATTTTATACACTTGGCTTTATTCGGAAGCTTCACCACTGAATTAAACATGAATAATCAAAAGCACCCCGTTCTTTATATTATTAGTTTCCTCACATAAAAAAAAAACTCTTAAATACAAGAGCTTAACATCTGCCTCCAAATTAAATTAAATAAAAAGTTACATTTTTAACAATCAGCATATATCACTATCATCTCCATAATTATCATTCCTAAACTAACATCGCAAATAATTCACTCATACCACACAGGATGACAGTTTAGAGCGCCACCTGTAGGATTATAAAGAAACCGATGTTTTACTGCCTCAAATACAGTACTTCCAACGTTTTGAGCGCATGTTGAGGAGTCGGCAGGTGCTCAACAGCTTCTAACGCATGTGTTCTGAAACTAATTTGCATTCATGGTTGTTTTGAGACTAATTCGCTCGAAGAGTTTAGAGAAAAGGGCCGATCGGAGGCTAACGTCATAAAAATGCTAGGGATGCACCGATACCGGTATCGGCCTCAATACCACATTTTCTAAAGTACTCGTACTCGTTAAAAGTCCCCCGATACCGGGAACCGATACCACAGTCTGAGAAATG
>JAQMYG010000020.1:2443669-2457014 GCA_030014215.1 Clariallabes teugelsi | reverse complement strand
TATTTATATTTTTTTTTTTTTTTTTTTTTTTTTTTTTTTCCCTTCTTCTTTTTTTTTTTACTTCAAATCAGAATGATGAAAAATTGGCAATCTCTGTGAGTTTGTTTGTGACATCGCTGTTGTAACCATATGGGCAGGTCTGGATTTTCAAGAAACCATTCATCTCCTTGGATTTTCACACACACAACGGTCTCTGGATTTTATATAGAATGGAGTGAAAAACAAAATAGCATCCTGTGAGTGGAGGATCTGCAGCCTGAAATACCTTGTTAATCAGTAAGGTGAATGAAGAATAATTAGACTAGTCTGAGCTGACAGGAAGTCTATAGAACTAATTTAATCAATCTTTACATTCATGGCAAGCAGAAAAGCATTTCTGAAAGCATAACACATTAAACACTCAAACTGGATAGACTGGAAAACTACCAGTTGATTTTTATCCTAATCTTGAACTGTCCAGTTTGCGTGAACCTGTTTATATTCCCATAGTCATGTTCTGCTAGCCCAAGCAACTTAAGATAAGATTAAATTAGACCTTATTGATCCCGGAGGAAAATTTCTGTTTTGTGCAAGCTAAATTTTTCTGTTCATCACGGTTATTAAGAGTGATTACATTTTATAGTTACTATATCCATCCTGGCAGCTCGACTAGTTATGTGAAAAACTCTGACCAACAACTGTGCCAGAGTAAAAGTCACTAATCATTAACTCATCATTAACTGAAACCTCTGTCCTGTATAATTTTTCTGTGTTGTGCTGCCTCCACATCATTGGATGATTAATGTGCAGGTGATCCTAATAACGTGGACACTGAGTTTATAGATGTACAGTACATACAAAGCCTATATAGCCCACACAAGTGATGTCCAGAGACCCTAGGGTTTTGTGTATTTTTTTTGCCTTTGTTACAGGGGTGAAAGATACAACCCATATTATTAAAGTTATTATACACTGCTGTCCAAAAATAAAATCCCATTTCTGAAGGTTCAAATTATTGGGTTGCATCAGGAAAAGAAAACAACTAAGGATATTTGAAATTACTAGAACTGAGTTTTTTTATTTATTTATTTTTTTTAATGAACACATTAGCAAAACCTGGAGGGATAGTGCTGAATCATCAACTTTGTGGGAGAAATGTGGTCGGAAAAAATCAAGATAAAACGGTATGAGGAAAATGAATGAGCAATGCCCAGTGAAGACTCTGACCTTTGCCTGTGACATGGTAAGCACCAAGCTTGTAGCAGCTCTCTCCATGACCATGACTCTCACAGTTATGCTTGAGAACCTGTGCTGCCTGAGTGTAATTCTTCTTCACCCCTTCGAAGTAATCTGCCAACCTCTGACAACCTGACACATAGAAATAAATACTGCATGAGGAAAAACTCAGCAATGTCCTGAATGTACAGTATGTAGAGTACACAGTGTTACAGTACTATACAGGGAGAGTACAGTGAATATTTTACCTTCAGGGTCTTTCTCCTTGTAGCACTGGTATCTGTACTCCACTCCTAAATTGTCAAGGAACTCTTTGACTTCTTTTTCATCTTGAAAATTAATCAGTCCTGCCATTTTACACAGATCTAGATCTCACAGCTCACGTGGAACCAATGGGTCTACATGCATGCGTGACCTTGGTGGTGAAGGTAGAAAAAAAAATTTATTTAAAAAATAAATAAACTCCTTAAGTAGACCTGAAGTGATGCAGGATTTTTTTTTAAAAACGCAAAGAAATGCATACAAGAAGTAATAATAATAATAATTGAACCGTTTCACCTCCTTCCTGTTCTCACTGGGTCGCTATTAAACCGCCTTATTTTAGAACATGTAGTGCACTTTGTCTCGCGTTATTGCAATCCCTGTGCAGTGCACTAGATAAGCGCTCAAGGGGATTTTTTAAACGAAATCTAAATGGATCCCAACGAGCTTCCGTACGCCCCGAATTTAACCAATTGCGATTTGTTTCCTGTGTTTACTTGTCGAGGCAAAGCCTTTGTAGTGGAATTTTTAATAGATGCACAGACACACGCACACACACGCACACATACGTACATACATATTAATGCTTCCTGTTTCAGCATGAAGGTGGAGGAAAATGTTTTGGAAGAAACAAGATGGCGCTTGTTGAGGATTTCTGTTTAGGGATCTGTTTTAAGGTTGTTGTTTTTAATGGAAGTCGAGCGCTAGTTAAAATCACCGAGCAATTAACTGTGGCTAGCTAACTGACTAGTGCTTTTCAGTGGGATTTCCTGCCTAAGGTTTTATTTTTGTTGATTTTGGATCACTTGCTGCATCATGATGGTAAGAATCTGTCAAGCAAGCATTATTTTAATATCTGTTAGCTTAATAGACGCGCAAAATACTTTTTTTTGCTTTTGATAATTAAAGTATTAACCCCTAGATCACTGAACCATAACGCCATTCAGCTGTCTAGAGTCAATCAGGAAATAAAGCAGTTTGTTGTATTTGGCACAAGTGATCATTATGTAATGTTAACGCACTAACATACCTGTCAAACTATTAGATTGACTGCCTTAAAATTGTCTTTACTATCGAAGCATCTTTACTATGTCTAATCTCTGTCTAAACCATTGATCTCTCACCCATTGATCTTCTACGAGGGGGTATCAAGAAGTACCAGACTGTCTCTGCTTACAGGCTCTGTTTTTTTTTCACCGTACGTCCTCCCTCAGATGCCTTTGCTAATGACAGTCTGGCTCATCGTCTTTTTCAACGTTGTGCATTGAGAATCCGTCTCCAGGGCCCAGACCATCAATAGCGAAGGCGTCTGAGAAAGGACATAAGACAAAAAAACAACTTGTAAGCAGAGATCTCGAAACTTTTTGATCAGTGGGTGAGAGATCAAAGAGATCATGGACAACAAATTAGAACAAAGAGCGAACACAAAATTCTGCGTGAAACTGGGCAAATCTGCCACGAAGACATTTGACTTGATTCGGCAAGTTTATGGCAATGCTACAATGATTGTTTTGAGGTGTTTTGACTGGCACACTCCTTAAGAGCGAAAGAACATCACTGGAAGACGATGAGAGATCAGGAAGACCTTCAGCAAGCTCAGCCCAAGAAAATGTTGAAACCATTCGCCAACTTGTGCATGATCGTCATCGGTTGTGGTGATGGGTTCTTCCCCCGTGAAGACTATCGTTTAATTTCAGGGTCGTACCCGTACAGATTCATTTGAATCTGATTGATCTCTCACCATCTTCCAGTAATGTTCTCCTGCTGTTGAAGCATGCGTGCACACAATACACCTCAAACCAACCATTGCAGCATTGCCGTACACTTGACAAATCATGGCAAATGTCTCTGTGGCAGATTTGCCCAGTTTTACTGAGAATTTCATTTCTGCTCTTTGTTCTAACTTGCTGTCCATGATCTTTTTGATTTCTTCCCCATTGATCAAAAAGTTTCGAGATCTCTGCTTACAAGCTGTTTTTTCTTCTTTTGGCACACTGACTTATGAAGGTTGGTGCTCCCTGTGACTGTGCATACAGCCTTGTGCTGCCATCTGTTGGAGTGTCAACTTTTTTATATCACGTCGTATTAACAATAAATTTAAGTGAATAAAGGGCCAGACATGGATATCCCCTTTTTTCTTTTTTTTTTTTTTTTTTTTTTTTAAGTGCACAGCATACCTTAGCATCATAAATGAATCCTTTGTGCAGTGCTGCAAGTCATGCACAAAATAATGCAACTTTGTGTGCATCCTAGTTGGGGCAATATAAATGAAGAATTATATTTCACGTGAGACGTTACAGACACCCTTTTTAAAACAGACTGTCGAGACAGGGTTTCATTTCATTCTCTTTTTGAACCACACAGCAAAATGTGGAAATTAGAAACAAAAAGGCCTTCGGGCCACAAGGGCCCACTCACAGGGCACGCTGATCTCTATTTCCATACCCTCAGCCAGACCCTGATCTACGCCGCAACGCTGAGGACACAGCGTTCCTCTTTATCTCTCAGCTGTTACCGTATTATGCTGCTTGGTGACAGAGGCAACTGTGTGTAAACACCTTGCCGAATGTCGTTACCCGGCACCCGGGCTGAGGATCAAACTCGCAGCCTTACGATCAGCCGAGTGGTCTTACCACGAGGACACCGAGGCACATATTTAATACTGACTAGTTATTTTATTAAACTTTCAGCTGTTCCCAACAACAAAAACAGAGTGATTAAAAACATTTGCTTATATATTTAAGCAATATCACACAAGAGGGAGTGCTGTTGCACTGAATATCAACCGCATGACTTTTTTTTTATTTTATTTTTTTTAATAGTTTCATGTTTCACAGCGATTGGCAGTTAGTAGGCTAGTCCTTCTTAAAAATGCCATTAAATGCCTCCTTTTCTGATCGGTCACTCCTCATTCTTTTTCTTCTTCTTCCATGTTCTTTAACTGCAGTTGGAATCCTGTAGGTTATGTTCCCACCAACTGTAGGTCTCATTCTCTCTCATTTTCCCAGCCTCTTAAAGCTGATTTTTTTTTCGAGTCCAGACTTCCTTAAAAACAGTTAAATGCTTCCTTCCTTGATCTTGTCTCGTCTTGCTTTGTGTCTCTCACTTTTTTCTGCTTTTATCCTGCACTTCCACACCCTATTCTGTACATGTTCCCTCTTAGTACCGCTCTGTGCATTTGGTTGTAATCCTGTAAGTAGCATCACCACCACCTACAGATCTAGATAGCAGGACAGATAGCTAGATGGAGAGAACTTCATTGGTATTGCATAGTACAGGTACTCAGCAACGAAATGCAGTTTAGCATCTACCAGAGGTTCAAATAGTTATGTATGTCAGTGCAAATATTAGTAGTGTGCAACTTAAGGTTAAGTTAATTAAGTTAACTTAAGTTAAATAAGTAAATTTAGATAGATAGATAGACTGTATTTACGACGACTCAGACTGAGTGAACATAATTTTTTTTTTTAAACATCATGCATAGGCATTCACTAATAAAGTTTTATATAATTTTGCTCTGCTGTATGGAGACATGTCAAGGCATTATTATAAGAGCATCTTAACGCAGGCATTAAGGGATCTAAATGGACCAAAACGTGGGAACGTAGAATTTAGAGTGCATTTAGAGTGTTCAAAACAGTAAGACGTGGCCACAACATGTAATAATGTTCTCTGTATGAGCACTCTAGGGCTATGCAGCGTGAATGTAGCATGAAATGCATTTTCCATCAGGGCTGTGAAGGCTACAGCACTTTTGGTACTGCAGTCTAAAAATAAAATATTTTGACTTTAAATCTAATGCTAGCATATTAGCATATTTCAACAAGGCAAAACATAAGCACCAGGTTTAGAGAGAGAGAGCTAGCTAGCTAGATAGATAGATAGATAGATAGATAGATAGATAGATAGAGTACTTTATTAATCCCAAAAAGAAATTGTTTACATTTACACACAGATGGAGAGAGGGGGACAGAAAGGACAGGAGAAAGAAGAAACGTAATATCAAATGATATCGATATTAACAGTATTGAATCATCCCATATCTGTCTTTCTCTCTCTCTCTCCATCCCAACAATACTGTATAACCTCTGACCACTGATCTCTTACCAGTGCTCTTTTTCTCCATAGACACACAATTGGTCTTTCTTCAAAGCTCATTTTAAATCAAAGATGAGACCGATTCTGACAGCATTAGTCATCTTTGCTATATCCAACCTTTGTTTATTGACTATTTGTTGGCCACATGCCAGAAGTCTTATAGACATCCTTTGATCTTCTATCAGACTTTTTTTTTTTACATCAGTGATGCAACAGACTGTTTTAATCATTTAAAATTTTTTCTCACCTCTAACTTTTCACCTCTTTAATGCTATAGAAAGTCATTGGTCTTATGTAGAAGCTTGTTTAAAATAATATGATTTTAAGATTGAAATTAGAGATTATGCTTATAAAAATATGCTTAATGTTCTTATATGTCTTATATTGTTGTTGCATAATGAGAAATATTGGATATCTTTTCATTCAGGCTGTCTTTCTTCTTCATTTCTTTTTTTTGTTTGTTTTTGTCTTAAGGAAACGGTTAAGTTTTAAACATGCAGTAGATTATAAGTTAGGTTTGTGTGAGATTTGGTTTGTTAAATTATGCCTTCAATGTTGGCTTTTGCAATACGATACACACAAAGGCCTGTCTATTGAGCAGCCACACAGAACACCAATCCTTTGTGAGCATCTTTACCATTTTTACCGTTTTTAGTGCAGTTTTAATGATTGAAAGGCAAATAACAGTATAATGGCAGTATTGCGCATCTCTACTCTAGGATGTAGTGTTATTTTTCTGCAGTACCCTTACAGTCTTTGCAGTACAGCCTTCCTTGTTCAACATACTTGTGTGTTTTCTCTTGTGTATATAATAGAGATGGAGGGAAAAAAGTATTCACTTCCGTACTATGATTCTGTACACTGACTCCAAAATAGATTTAGATAGATTTTTAAAAAAATATATTTTTTAACTTTTAAGGTGGTAATATGTTGCCGTTCCTCTTACAGGTGTTGCGTTTTAAACTATTCCTTCAGCATCTGGCTGGTAGCATTGCATTATTTGCTAAGTTTGTTTAAAATTGTAACAAACTTAAAAAAAACTAATCTGGATAAATATACTAACAGAATCGTAATACAAATTGAATCAGCAACTAGGAATCGTGATATTGTATCGTTTGATCCCTGGTGATTTCCCATCCGTAGTATGATGTTTTATTTAACTGGTATGAAGACGTTACCTGTGTGCTTGTTTTAGGATGAGGCGTCGCCAGCGTCTCTGACCGACATGTGCCTGTCACTGGTGAGCTCCAGACTTGAGTGGTTCTGTGTGAAGCAAGCCGATGGTTCCCTGTGTCTTCGTGATCTTGTGGTCTTCCCTCAGGAGCTGGCTGACCAGCTGCTCTGCAAAATGGCCACAGAGGGTAAGCAGAACTCAAATCTCACTAAGGTAGTAAGGAACTAAGGCATTTTTACAAAAGAAATATATTTTGGACGAGTCTATAAATACACACACACACACACACACACACACACACACACACAGAGGTGAATATGTTTCAGTAGTGGAGTGATTATTAGAGCTGCTCCAACAGATTCACCTTAGGCATGAATATTAGAGTCTAAAAATAGGCATCACTTTTGCATAAAGAATGTAGCCAGTAAACACCTTATAATCTTGAAACCCCATTCCTTTTTACAGGCCTGCTAAACGATAGTACGGTGGGGATTTTCCGCAACAACCGCCAGTTGCGGCTCCGTCGCGCCTGCATCCGTACAGCCCGCATCTCAGCAAAGGCATTCGAGCGTGCTCTCTGCCTGCACCGGCTGCTGGAGCTCGATGCCTCACGTGTCAATGCAGACCTCACCATCACCGACATCTTGCGCTGCCTGTCAGCCAGCAAGGCGGCACGCGAGAGCCTGCAGAGGCTCGTGCTAAACGGCCTGAGCATGTCCTCGCTGGAGGAGTCGAGCAGCCGGTGCTTCAGCTCGCTGCAGGGACTCCGAGCGCTCAGCGTGTCCAACGTGGACTTCTACGACTCAGGGTTGGTTGACGTGTGCTCACTGCCCCGTCTAGAGAGCCTGGACATCTCTAACACATCGGTAACCAACCTGACACCACTGCTGAACTGCAAGGACAGGCTCCGCTACCTCACCATGCACCAGCTCAAACGGCTGGAGATGAGCTCCAAACAACTCTTGCTGGTCCTTAGCCAGGTGAGCTTGTCTACAAGTCTGTAAACTTCTGGAATGGGTTTATTTCTTAGTCTTCATGCAATCTCGAGTAAAGTCGAATGAGGCCAAAAAGTCGAATGAGTCCACATTGGGAAAGCTGACTGAGATACAGTAAATATTGTGGCCAAATAATAAAAAAATCCAAATTACGGCTTGTTTTAGAATTCATCAGGGGATTTTTTTTTGTACATGCCTCTTCGTTGTTTTAATTAAAAGTTTGTGGCAAACTTCAATAAATGATCATAGGAAGAGCGGCTTTCTGTTTTCAACATTATTTCTTTACATTTATTTTGGGATTATTCCTTTACATTTATTTTTTCACCGAATGCGTTTCCTAATGCTCCCCACCCATTTCTCCAGGACTGGCACTGAGTATGTTTTGCATCCCAACTGGATAGGATATTTTATATATATTTATAGAATATTTTTAGAATTAAGCCCACATATATATTGGCAACCTGGCAATGGCGGGACTCGAACTCGCTCTGATCAACCAAGAGCCACTGCCGCCTCTTAAATGCTGATAAATTAAAAACTGTAAATGATTTAAAGCTGTAAAATCATTTATAGTATTCATTTATATAACAAGCAGTCATTATTAATAGATGACTATTACTAATGTAGTGCTTCATCCTGTGGCATCTTGCTTTTCTTAATGATATTATTTTCTTTATCCTCATGAACAAAAAATTACAAGTGGTGTGTGTACTCATCTGGACCAAGTACATGGTTTAGTTTCTTTTCTAAAGCATGCATTTTTTTTGTCTTGTGTTTTGGGGAAGTGTTTAATATCTTTAGGAGGCTAAAAGCAACAATCAAATCAAACAAGCACAGAAAATCACAGACGTGTGTATAATAGACTAAAATGACCATAAAACTCAGAGTTTGAGTTCAGCAAAAAACATTCAACCTGTCTTTATTTATTTATTTATTTATTTATTTTAAGAGGAGGAAGGGGAATAACAGCAGCATGGCTGATCAGGATGGAAATGCAATCTGTCCTGATCAGTATTACAAGAGTAGGACTTATAATATAGCAACTTAATCTGATGAAAATGTAATCCTGTTCAAATAGGTTTTAAGTCGATTTTAGGTTTTTGGTTGTAATGCTGCAAAAGTTCAAAGGAGTGAATACGAATGCAAGTCTCAGTAAAATAGAGCAGTGTCGGAGCTGCTCAGTCACATGAACATTCTGATTCATTTCGAAAGTCTAGTAGTATGTTAATGTTACAGTAGCAGCCAGTGTGCAGCTTGTAAGCAGAACTGAAAATGTGTTTTCACTAAATGAGTCACAGTTATGTTTTTTGTTGTTGTTGTTTTTTTAGCTGGAGGGCCTGCAGCATCTGGACATTTCAGATGATAAGCAGTTCATGTCAGATGTGGCCTGGCAGCTTCTGGAAACACCAGGCATCCTGCCTGCACTGGTGTCTCTGGACCTGTCAGGCCGGAAGCAGGTGACCGATGCAGCCGTCCGAGGTTTTGTCGAGGAGCGACCTGGAATGACGTTCGTTGGCTTGCTGGCAACTGATGCTGGGTTCTCTGAGTTTCTGTCTGGAGAGGGGACTTTAAAGGTCAGCAGCTTCTTCACAAATACATTAATGAAACACTGAGTCGTTATAGTCTAGTAAGTAAATTGAATTCAGAGCTGAACAGGCGCATAAGATGTTGTAATTTTTTTTGTATAAGACTTTTGATTAATCATGTGACACAGACTATTCCAGGGTGCACGCTGCGGGATTGTGGGTAATCGTCTCCCATGCTCAGTCTCAGTGTGTTTGTGTCACTCGTATAGTCAACATCTGTGTGCGTGTACTGTTTATTGTAACATTGTGACCTACTCTACACCTGTGCACACACTTGAAGTCATTAGAGAGGTTTCTTGTTAAAGATTCAGTTTCCAGGGTTAGAGTCTCTGTCAGAGAGCAGTGAATCCGTTCGTGTGTGTTTGCGTGCGTGTGTGAGTGAAGGTCATCTTACACAGCAGCTCCTCCTCTCCTGTCTCGTCTTACTCTAGATCCAATTCTTTTCAAAGGTAAAGTGCAGGTTAGTTTGTTTTATTTTTACTTCATATTTTGTATTAATTATTTTTATTTTTAAGAATATTTTTGAGTTGTGGAACAAATCATGGGAGTTTCTATTATTTCTTATGGGGAAATTCATTTTGATATATGGGTGCTTTTGATATACAAGCATGCTTCTGGAATGAATTATGCTCGCAATCCAAGGTTTAACTGCTAGGATCTACTTAAAAGCTCATTTATTCGTGACTGCCATCTCCAAACACACTACATCCCAACTCCCTCTAGCCAAAACCTCCATATGCTCCATTTCCACAATAAGAGTTCTCACTTTCTCCCAGTACATTGTACATTCTTATGCAAGCAGTTATTTAGTTAACTGAATATAACGTGTGAAGACAGTAAAACTCTACATTAGGTCAGAATGCCTATTTATATGAGGGTGAGTCAAAAATTATCCGCAATATCGCGTTAGAATTTATTTTAATTTTGAACAGACAAATGCATAATTTTTCTATTACATAATTTTTGTCCATCTGTCAACAAACTTTTGTTTTCCCCCATTAAAAATGTTTCAGGCTGAGCTACAAGCCATGAATGCATCGCCATCTTCACCAGTCATCGCTGTCTTCATTAATGAATCCATGCCTTGTCACCAGTAATGATGCTCTTTAAGAAACTTTCCCCTCCCTTAGACTATCAGTCCAAAATCACAGTTTTTTCAGTACCCATCTAACACAAATCACGAACCACTGCACACTTCTCTTCTTCCATGCAAATCACAAGTGGGACATCCATTTTTGCTCACACCACGCATACAAATGAACTGATGTAACACGTTCACACCTGCACACCAGTGACAGGGGAGGCATTAGTCTTAAACGGGAAGCACTGATAAGTTTTAATATATCCAGAGTGGGGATCATTTGTGACTCACCCTCATACGTATATGGAACTTAACAGCTAGGGCTAAGACATGTTCTCCAGGTTACTTTGTGCTTCTAGGAAGCATTTTCAGTGTTATATAATTGATCCCAATATGAGTAGACCGTTAAGATAGTTTTAATCCTGTATTGAAACTTGATGTTTTTCAGAAGATATCCTTGTGTAACATAATCTCCCTACAGCTGAGTGTAAATCTGGTGTTTTTACAGTATGTGTGTTTACATGTATACGTGTGTGCATGCAGGTGACCGGGGAGGCCAATGAGACTCAGATCTGCGAGGCTCTTAGGCGCTACACTGAGCGGGAGGGCTTCGTTAGGGAAGCGCTCTTCCATCTTTTCAGCCTCACACACGTGATGGAGAAAGCTCGGCCTGACATTCTCAAAGTATGTGCGCAATCACACAGTTTTTGCCTTCTTCCCCCTCACTCCGGTCCTCCCACACACTCCCAGAGCTCTACTTTAATCTGAACATAGTCAGTCACCCCTTTGATGAATCACAGGTCACTCATCCTCTCCATCATCTCTTCACTCTTAATGCTATTCTGTTCCCTTTTTTTTTTTTTTTTTAATTCTCGATTGTTCCCGCTTTTGTTCTTTTGTTTTTCCTGCTTTTTTACCTTCTCTCTTTTTCTGAAAAGATCATGATATCATGATATTAATATGCTATTCAGAAGTATTCGCCCACTCAGCTTTGCATACTTTGTCACTCCTTTCTTTATCCCGCTTATTATATTTTATTTTCCTTGTATTCAGCTGGTCGTGTTAGGGATGAAGAACCACCCCACCACTCTGAATGTGCAGCTGGCAGCCAGCGCCTGCGTCTTCAACCTCACCAAACAGGACCTGGCGTTCGGGATGCCCGTACGCCTTTTGGGTCAAGTTACACAGCTGCTGCTAGAGGCCATGAAGACTTTCCCCAACCACCAGCAGGTACACTGAAATGCAGAAGTTCTAACAATTGTTTACAGTCCTTGAAATAAATCTATAGTATTTTTACTTCATGAACTTTCTTCTCACAGAACACATTAAGTCCCTTGATGTAATGTTCATGGGGTTCATTTTTTGCTGATATTTGAATAGCAAATTACCCTGACCACTGACCAGAAGTAGAAGGTAACATTTACTTTGCTACTGTACTTAATTAAGTAAGTACTGTACTTAATTAAGTACGGTACACAAGTACATAATTCACGTATCTGTACTCAACTCCATACTTCAACAAGTATCTGTATTTTCTACTTCACTACATTTGTGCATGGCAATGCCTTACATAATGTTAGTAGTGTGTAACATTTGAAGAAGTGATATCGCCACCTGCTGACTGTTATACATAATTGCGTGATTTGAAACGCTTAATCATGTAGCAGGCGTTTGAGATCTAAAGCGGAGATGGTTGCAGACAGCAACAAAAACGGCACATTCACAATCAGGAGGTTTACTTTAACTTAAAGGCTATTGTGAGCTAATGCAAGTTCAGAAATTTTGATACTTAAATCATTTTAAAGTACTTTTGGACTTCTATTCAAGTACAACTGTAAAGGGAGAACTTCTAATTTTACTTTGAGTAAAATTTTACCTAGGGCATCACTACTACTACTGAGCTCATAAATCATAATGAGCTCAATAATAAATATTATAACTTAAAGGGTACCTATTATACAAAATTAACTTTTTAGCTATTTTTAGACATTCAGACAGGTTTTTTTTGCCTGGGAATTGAACGAGCCATTTAGATCCCCTCCTCAATATATAAGGGAAACCTCTCCACCGTCTTGTTGATCAGCTCTGCTGTTCTCTGTAGGGGTGTGGCTCAGCAGTACCTCATTTACAAAGACACTGAAACAGAGGAAGCCTGAGGTATAATAAATGTATTAACACACACACTCTGAGAGGTGTGTTAAATTGTTAAAGATGCTGTAACGGGTTTGATTCCATGTTGCACGGGCGGCATCATAAAGCACAGACACGGGGCGAGGTCTTGTGGGAAAAAGGGTAATTTATTTGGAAATGGAAAGATGTGGAAGGAAGGAAGGTTGTGCACGTGCAGATCTGTTGGGCAGTGGCCCTCTAGCATGCAGGCACAGGCTGGTGAGCGGCAGACAGCGGGCAGAGTGGCAGCATGACTCTTGGCGGATGACGTGAACCTTCTTGCGGCCTTTTCCTCTTCGGCAGCAGGGTCACCATAATCCGACTCCATTGTGAGAGCTGAAGAGCCGCGGGAGCTCCGGCATTGAGCTCGCGGTTGTCCTTGTTGCGGAAATCAATGGCCATTTCCCGTGTGCATGCCGCTCTTCCTCGTTCTAGCGTGCGCCTCAGCAACCCAACAGACCCTGAGCTACACTACTGTGTTTTATAGCGTATTGATTTGGGTGATTTGATCACAGGCGCACGCCGCGACAATGCGTATAGTAAATTATGGGTCCTTTAAGTGTAGGTTGTGATTTTCACCACTGTAGCATAGACTCACTTTTAGTGATTTTGGTGCTGTAAATACTTCGGACAATTACATTTAAGCATTTGGCAGACGCTCTTATCCAGAGCGACTTTTTAAAAAAAAATTTTTTTTTTATCTCATTATACATCTGAGCAGTTGAGGGTTAAGGGCCTTGCTCAAGGGCCCAACAGTGGCAACTTG
>JAQMYG010000020.1:2407415-2421166 GCA_030014215.1 Clariallabes teugelsi | reverse complement strand
TCTCATAGTTGAGGTATACCTATGATGAAAATTACAGGCCTCTCTCATCTTTTTAAGTGGGAGAACTTGCACAATTGATGGCTGACTAAATACTTTTTTGCCCCACTGTATATATATATATCCAGTCACTGTGGATCCAGAGCCTATCCTGGTTTAAACTGGTGGGAGAATTCATCCCATATGGCAAGGCATAGCAACATGTACATATTTTTACACTGACACTTTCAGAATGTTTTTGGACCTTCATATGTGTGGGAGAAAACTGGAGAGCCTGGAGGAAACCCACTCAGTAAGTGTATTAGGAGAACATGTGAAACTCCTCACAGACAGCAACCTGAGCTCTGGATTGAACTGTAAGGCTGCAACAGGCCCATTACTCTTATACAGTATAGGATATAAATGTGTGCCTAAATATGTTATGATAGTTTACATAATTAAACATGGACTTTATGCTTTATAATTTGATGTACTCCTGAATTCTTCCTAATAGTTAGATCCTATTAATATAATCGTAGGGTATACACTGATCAGCCGTAACATTAAACCCACTGACAGGGAAAGTAAACAATGATGGTTATCTCATTACAATCCCCAGAGCATTGGTGGCTCGGTGGTAGGTTTCACGCCTGCCATGTGAAAGGCCGGTGTTTGGCTCCCAGCCAATACCCACACCCCAGCCACTGGTTACAATGCTGGTCCCAAGCCCGGATAAAATGGTAGGGTTGTGTCAGCAACGGCATTCGACATAAAACCATTGCCAAACTTGTTTTGAAGATCTCAGCATCTAATTATAATCCCATCGGTCACATTGAGGTAAATATTATGCAGCAAGTGAGCAGTCAGTTCTTGAATTTGAAGTGCTGAAAGCAGGAAAAATTGGAGTGTAAGCATCTTTGAGATGGGCAAAAATTGTCACAGCAGGTCTTGTGGGGTGTTATCAATATGGAGTGATTAATTCATGCCAAAAGTTGTCCAGAAATGGACTAGTCCATTTTGTGTGATCCCACAGAAGAGGTACTAAAAAAATGCAAAAGCATCTACAATGGGCACATGGACATCACAATTGGGTCATGAAGCAATGGAAGAAGGTGGCCTGGTGGCAGTCTGATGCAATATTCTGCTGGGAAACCTTGGGTCTTGGCATTTATGTGGATGTTTCTTTAACATGTACCACCTACTGTACCTAAACATTGTTACAGACCAGGTAGACTTTTCTTGGAAACAGTATTCTCATATGGCAGTGTCCCCTTCAGCAGGATCAGGATAATGGTTTCTGTGACACTGTTCAAGGAATGGTCTAAGGAACATGACGAGGAGATCATGGTCTTTTTCACTCTGAATTTTCCAGCTTTCAATCTGATTGAGCATTTGTGAGATGTGAGGGCCTAATAAGTCTGATCCTTTCAGGCTCCACCAACTTACAGAACTTAGGGGATGCTAAAGTCTTTGTGCCACAACTGGTCAGAGGTGTTGTAGCAGCACAGATTAGATTTGCACAATATTATGCAGCTGGTTTTAATGTTATAGTCCTGGTTCTCCGAAAACTTCGGGTATATTGCATATTGTACTAATAACTAATGTACAAATATTTCATCCACTATCTGTACAGTACTAAAGCACACTGCAGTATACAGTATTATATTATATTACTGTATATCATATCATATCATATCATATCATATCATATCATATCATATCATATCTCATATCATATCATATCATATCATATCATATCATATCATATTATATTAGGCATCTAACCATAGAATCTCCATTTTTTTTAAGCCCTAGTCTGAACTGCTCAAGCTTAATTTTCAACCTTTCTTTTGATTTTTGGCTGTATGGAGTGTGAGCACAAGTTAACATTCTTCCCTGCCTCCAAGGAAACGTACACCTTGTTAACTTCAGCCATGGTAACTTCAGCTTTTCCTGACATTATGTGCTCAAATGAAACTGACCATACATATGTCAAGTCTGTCAAACACAGGTTACAAAAACTTATTTTCAGTCTTTACACATTCTTATGTAGGTCAGTAGCCTCATGAGACCCCACTGTGTCATATCACATTTTCACATCATTATGTTTTCTTCCAAAAACACTGTGTGATCCTCATGTGTGGACTGTTGGGAGTACTCTTTTGCTGAACATCTTCATTGATCAAGTTCAATAGAGAAATTATAAGGCACACGTCATTAGAGTTTGGGTTAGAGAAGGCTAAAAGCAAGCTTTTTACTGCTTTAAAAGTAATAATTTTTAAAGGATTTAGGAAATCACATGAGAGGGATTTGTGATTAAATGTGACATTTTGTCACAGTTCCTTTTGATATGCAACAAATCTGTTGACACTTGCCAATATTGCTCCAGTTTTTTTAAGTGGTTAGCTCTGTGGCCTCACATCTCCAGGGACAAGGGTTTGATTCCCACCTTGGGTCTGTGTTTGTAAGTTTGAATGTTTTCCCCGTGTTTGATAGGCTTCCTTAGGATACTCCAGTTTCTTCCCATAGTCCAAAGTCAAGCAGAGTAGGCTAACTGAGATTGGATTGTTGCCATGTCTTTTATGTACCCTGTCTATTGCCCAAAATCTACTGGCATATAGGGCTAAGGCCTCCCATGCACAGGTGCAGGATAAGTATTTAAAAAATAATAATTTAATTAATTAAGTCTTAGGGCAGTGGTGTCTAGAGATCTGGGTTGCTGATTGAAGGGGTGGGGGTCAGAGCCCTGCCACCACTAGATCGCAACTGTTGAGTCCTTGGGAAATGCCCAACGCCCCATACTACCCAGGATTGGATCAAGGGATAAAACTATGAGTACTAGGAGTTTATGTACTTTGTTTCAATACATTCATGTATTTGTAATATGTATAATATATACAGTATATATCTGGAAGCGTGCTTATAATTCACAGCACTCGTATATCAAAGCAAATCTCCCCATAAGAAATAATGGAAACTCAGATGATACATTCCACAATCCAAAAATATTCATATGAAAATAATTAATACAAAGTATAAAGTAAAAATAAATTAACCTGCACTTTACCTTTGAATCGTAGCTTTGGCAGGTATACAGTATATGTCATTCTTCATAAAAAGTATGTTATACGTTGTAATATTACAATTTCCTTTAACCGGAACTTAAAGGCCCAAATTTGTTCCAGCATGAAAAGCCCCTGTGCACAAAGAAAGCTCCTGAAGACATGGTGTGTTAAGGTTGGAGTGGAAAAACTCACATGTTCTACATCTCAACATCACTGAATTAGGATAATAGAGGAGTTTAAAATTTCAAATGGGATGTTCAACAGTCACATCAGGTATCCACAAATCTTTGGTCATATTGTATACACTATATACATGACATGTTCTATTAAATATATGCCACTACTAATCTTAAAAATCTCAAAGCATCCATTATTTATTTATTTAAATGTGTGCACAAGTCTCACAAAGCAAAATATGAAATTATTTACCAGACCACTGCTGTTTTTCTCACCTATGCTTGTTTGTATCTCTGTCTGGAGGTGCAATTATGGGAAATCGGGTCTTGTTACACGACACAGCAGGGCGGTTGAGATCATGATTTGGGGGTCGTGATGTGACAGCGTTTAAACCTCTCCGCCGGTTACCTGATTCCAAGTTAAAAGGGTGAGGTTTAGAAAAACGCTGCCCTTAAAACACAGATTAGAAAACATTTTAATGGTTTACTCACACACCTGTCTTAAGGGTGATGAGATGGCGGTGGAGTGCATGTTGCTCTCGGGTCAGTGTGTTTAGATGGTAACGTTTGGCTTCATCGAGTCGTTGTATCCCATGAGCCAGCCTGGCTTCAGCCCTCCTCTCCTCCCTTTTCTGGGCCTCGCTTGGCCACACAAACCAGTCTGTACGATGCATGCTTTACCAACACACACACACACACAAACACACAAACACATTTATTATAGCTACAAGAGTATGACAACAGAGTGAACCTGAAGCAGCGTGACCTACAGTACAGTGAACTTTCCTTTCTTTGTTGGTTTTAATAAAATCTTAATATTCTTATATAGAAACATAAAAAACATTTAACAAAAACTACTTTAACATATAGACTACTATTAGAGCCACACAAGAATTTTGACAATGTCAAAGGACTCAACATCAGCTGTAAATTAAAAGTGATAAAATGATACATAGAGTAGACACCTGTGTGTATGGTTTGATCAGTGATGCATTCTTATTGGCAATGTATGTAAACCATCGACCATGCTGCAAAACATCATTCATGTATTAATATCTTGAATACCTCTAATAGTCCCACAGAAGTCCCAAGGAAACCACTTCCTGCCTAATATGGTTTTGACAGTGAGGAATGTGAGCAAATAAAGCAAAGTGGCAGCTCTAATGAATCTTCCTCTTGCATCAGCCGTATTAGCTTGTAATCCATTAAAAATAAAATGAGTATGCTCAGGTTGTAATGAGATCATTAGTGTTCTGTTTTGTTTAACTCAGTCTGGATAGTTTAGACTGGGTTTAATATTTGACTTCATAGCAGTTCGGAATTACTACCACTGATCACGCGATCACGTTCTTGCATGGAGAACCCTGCACCTGTGAAGTGCTTAATAGCCCAATAGCAATGGATCAACGTCAAGCACCAAGTGTATGCAGTTACACAGAGTCAAAAGATGTGTTTAAAAGTTTTATGTAGCGCATACATTGTCACCTGTTTCTTTTTTCATATTTAGATGCCTAATGACAGCAGGATACACTGGATGGTATAAATTGTGTAATGGACAACTGCATAACTGCAATCTTTTTTTTATTTTTTTATTTAATTAAAAAAAAAAAACTTTTCATTTTAACTCTGTTTTCTGTTAGAATGTCACCCATTTTTTAAGAAATGTCGCAGATTTTTTCAAGACACTGAATTCTTTTTTGTTTGGTTACTTTTACATGTGGCCATGGTGTCATTATGGTGTCACAATGTATTACAGAAGGGACTACAAGATTGAGAAATACTTACAAAATCCAACAAGCATTAAGTTATATGCTAATAAATGTTATTTTACATGACACAAAACCATTCTATGCTAAACATGCTTGACAAACATATACATATGTGTTTTAAAAATGATCTTGGAACATTTTTTGATAAAACTCTTGAATTTCTCTTGAATTTTGATAAAAGTCTTGAACTGATACAACTCTTGAATCATAAGAGATTGGGTTATCAATAATGATGATGAAGAAGAAGAATGATATCAAGAATAATGATAGTTTACACTTTTAGAAACTCTTGGGGCCTTTAGTTTTTCATTTTTGTTAAAACCCTAAATTTAAAATTACAGTATGCTGTTTTTAGCTGTTTCAAGCAACTTACTGTAGCTCACTTTATACAAATGCCTAGGTTTACCATAGTGTTTATCATGCCAGTGTAAACAGTAACAGACTCACTAATGGAAGCTGGTAATTCGATTTTTTTTTTGTATCTTATACTCCTTATAGCATAGTGAGTTAATATTCTACTGTTTTCAGTGCCCATAAGAACATTTACTATACTACTGTACATGGTATGGTAAACTATAGAACATAATAGACCATAGTATTCTATTATATTTTAGACATTGACATGGTAGGTACCATATACTGTAACTTGATAGAATACCAGGGTGGGTACTGTGGCACTTCATTGGGTATTGTGGTAGTACTATAGTGTGTTCCACAATACTACTGTGAATACCATGGTACTTAGTATCACATCGGTTTCACTACCAAAGTTCAGCAGGTATCTAATATGGTATATTTGCACATACTGTACCATATTAGATATTCTAGTACAATTTATTGGTATAGTATAGTACAGGCAGTACCATATTATTGTACGTAATATTAAGAGTTTCAACAAACTTTATGGTATTTAATTAAGATTAGATACATACAATGGTACTGTACTATATTATTATGTCCATTATGATACATAAACATGTATAACATATTTTGGACAGTGTCCTGGTATGTGTTGCATAGTAAATGGTAAAATCATGTACTATAGTGTGGTACATTTACTATATCAGCAAAGAAGTGCCATGGAACTGTCAATACAGTCATGCTACCTATACTGTACTGTACCATGGTAAAATTTGTGCATTTTGTGCATTTTTAAATCTGTACATTTATTTTTTATACAGTCAAGATACTTTCACAGAGACATACGTTAATAGACTTTTATAAACCATATTCCAACACACTTTCTGCAGTCTACTTTAATAGCCATTTTAGCTGTTAGAGTGGTAACTAACAAGTGTTGGAATGTAGTTCTCCAGGCATAGGACCGGTAAACACTGATTTAGTTTACTTTTGTACCACTCACTTGGAACCGGTTTTATGGTGCTCAGTGTATGACTGAGTGCTGGCCAGTGCATTGTGGTTGAACGTTGTTTCCAGGAAGTTCACAAATTGTGTTTGTAGTTGCAGTTGTGCAAGCATAAGCATAAGGAATGACATGTCTAAACTTGCAGTGTTTTTAACCTATAAAACCTTTGACCTCAGCTGATTCTCTGAGATCTGCTCCTTTTGTTTTCATCTGTGTCACATTTCCATTCACACTAATTGTTTCAGGTTAATGTTTACCTACTGTACCTGGCTGAAGATGTTCTTCATGGTTGCACTCCAGAGAGCTAATGGTTTGTCTACATAATATTTGGGTGGAATAAGTGCTTCAGACCCCAATTATGGGCTGTTCATATTCTTCTACATTACATTATGCTAGATTACAAAGCATCATTATTTGTTTGCCTAACTCACTATCTATCCTATGTTATAAGTCGAATCTGCATTAAAAGTCTTGATGGTTATGATGCAGTCTATGTTTTGTCAACAATGCGAAATCACTAATTAACATAACAAAAATAGGAGTATCTTAAATTATGCCTGAAATATCCATCATGAGGAGCAATTAATTTGAAACACAAATGAGGATCAGCAGGAGACAAGATCACTTTAATTTCCCAGCTTTAAATGGGGACAATTATCTGATATCAAGTTATTACAAGTCGTTAAGTCTTAATAATAATAATATGGCACATTATGTGTCTCATGTGCATTTGCATCAGAAAGACTCTTCTTTCCCAAACTGAAACTGAAGGCCATTTGAATCTTACACACGGCATCAGAGTAGCCTTAAAAAATTTGCAAAGAGGACCATTTTGATGGTGCTTTGTTTGAACTGTTTTTATAATTTTAAATTATAAAATTGTGTGTGGTCATTTAGGTGTGTTATATGTACAGCAATAGAGGTGTTTTTTATTTTTTATTTTAGGTCATTTAAGTACTATATCATGGAATGGTGTGCTGTTGTATAGAATTAAGCAATAGCACACCAGAGAGAGTGCTGAGGGTGTACTAAATTTCAGGCGGTGATAAAGTCGTAGCCGCGAGATCGTAACACAAGTACTGAAGATCACAGCTGTGCTGATCTTTAGTACAACAGCAAAATTATTGCTTTTATACAACAGCTTTACCAACATCATTTATTATAAACAGATTATGATTTGTTTCTTTATTTAGGTAGTTTTTTAGCTCAGCCAACACATATCCTTCCACGCCAAGCTGAACAAACTAACCGTGACGGGCAGAGCTGGCTAATGTAATTAAAAGGGGTGAAATTAGTTTTAAATTCTTACCGGCACTAATGTTCTCTTTATATTTTCACTTTTTCTGCTTTAGAATATCAAGTAACTTCCAGGTTTTGGGGGTTAAATCCCAATTAGTGTTAAATAGAAAGCAAGTGCAATATGTAGGATGTCCAATCCCTGCTACACAAAGTAGTGCCATTCAGGGGTTACAGAGGGATTTGAGATTCAGCCTTCTGTTGTACGCTATATAGCTTTGTAGCTTGCATTAGCCATTGACAGAACAACATGGATGGTTCATAGGCGACTTACTAAGGAGGAATACCGAATGTTATCAGGTGTGTATTTCAGTGTGGGTTTTGACAGGCACCTGCTCTCTTCTCATTACTACGGACAGTACAGACCTACTTAGCATAATTAAAGATCATTAGAACACCTGTAATGTTGATTGATACATATAGTTACACATCTCAGTGCTTTTGTGCTCTATATCACCATGCCTCTCATCCAGTAAGATTACTCATTCGAAACTAACTGTTACATAATAAATAATAATCCTTGAAAAAGTGGTGTGATGTTAACAATGATGTGGCAATCATTGAAATTTATAAGTCATGCTTTTTTAACATGCATTTGGTTACCTTTAATTTGGTGGATTTCCACAAACACATGTTCTTGTTCTCGCTTACATTATAATAGCTATGAACCGTTGTTTCTGCTCTCCCTCTCCCTCTCTCTCGCTCTCGGTTAGATAATAAGGCAAAAATGCTGCTTGTTATATACAGTAGTAACAAGAAACAGGAAAGTACAAAATCCTCTGTCCTATAGATTCTACTGTGGCAGAAAATTTGTTACTGTTACAAAGCCCTGAGACCCAGGACTCCTTCTATAAATGTTAAATAAATAGCAGAACATCATGTGTGTTCAGTTCCTTTAATACAGTCAAACAATTTAACTTATTTAATATGATATAAAACTAAAATTCTGTTCCTCATTGTACATCTTTCTACATTATAAAATGCTCATATTTACAGTGAGTATTTGTGAGTCTTTAAAGCTATAATCTTTAACAAAAGATGCTTTAGTGAGGCTTCAGTAAATGATGAACATTTGCATTTTTAAAATCTATAAAAGAGCTTCTGAAACACAATACTTTTAAGCTGTTAAGATACCATAATTGGATCTTACCTTAAAGTTGTTTATGATCCTGAAATGCTGGGTCATGCAAGAATCCAGGCCCACATTTACCCATAATAAATATTGTTTGCGTGCCTCTGTAGCTATCTGTATACAAAGATAGAAACAACTTTAATTCCCTGACATTTTCAAATATCCTCTGACTTCCAGGCCAAGATTCTGTCTTTTACAAATTGTTTCATTCCTGGTCATTTGTAAAAGTTGCTTACCTCACTATCCCTGAATGTTTGTTCTTGTAGTCCCCTAAGTCCCCTACCACCTAGTGGGTTACCAAGGGCAACTAGGGCAATGGGTAAAGGAATGTGACCAGTCCCACAGGCAGATCTCCATAGCTACCAGAAAACTTTTCTAGAGATTCTGAGATTGGCTAATTAAAGTGAGCTTCTTTATTTGTTTTATTATTATACTTATGGGCAAATGTGCTTCAACTAGGAACTAGGATAAGTTCCCAGATAATGAATGTTTTTTGTTAACTTTAGAGATCTTCCACATAATTACATCCTTTTGTTTGACAGTGGCAACAGAAAAAAACAGCTAATTGTAGGCATCACAGACAAGTGCTAAAGACAGTAATCATTTGATTTGGATACATGCATTTGCATTATGCTAAGCACTGATGATAAAGAAGTGTGGTAAGGTTAATAGCTTTACAAGCTCCATCTGAATTCTGTACACCTCTATTCTATCTTTTAAAGATTTGTCCAGAGCAATAATAATTTTATGCTATGGTAGTCTCATTAATGGTATAGTTTGACCACTGACAACTATTGTTATAGGCAATGTTATCTTTTATGGTGTATGTAATAGGTTTAATTTGGTCAGCAAGGTCTATTATGACCACAGTACTCGGGCACTTTTCTGTGATGGCTTGTGCCTGCAATTACTTGATATTTTTAGTACATTTGACAGTTTTGTACCTGAGCCACAGAACAGTAAAAATTTACTTTATATTATATCAAGCACCTTTCCTATTATATAATTAAACCTTATAACACACAGATATAGCAGGGATAGCTTTATGGTCATAGTAATATGTATCACCCAGATGAGGACGTGGTTCCTTTTGAGTCTGGTTTCTTCTTTATGTCGTCCCAGGAAATGTTTGCTTGCCACCTTCACCCCAGCTTGCTCATCATCGACAAACTCATAGTTTTATTTTATGGTTTCCCTTTTATTTTTCCAATTATATCCATACTTTCTATTTCTACAAAGCTGTAAATCTGCTTTGTTACAATGACCATTGTTAAAGCGCTACAGTATTCAAATTGAATTACATTAAAATGCCTTATGAGGCGGGATTTCCCTTGAAAATGACACCATCATATTAGCCATAAAGTATAAAAAATATGAACATTACCACCTAGATTTTGGTCCCTCTTTGTGTCACCGGGGTGTCTCTGGCATTGAGGTAGGATATGGCACTGGGATGTTGACAGTGTTTAAGGACTGTGGGTGGTGTAGTTCCTAAGTGGAACCAATTTGTTAGTCAGGTGCATCCCCTGGGTTCTCGATTGGATTAGGATCTGGTTAGTTTGAAGTTAGAGGAGGTGGCCTTGGGCTCTTAGCCTGCTGGGCCCCGTGCATGGCGGGCTGTGGTGCACGAAGTGTTCTGATGTCTTTGTATCATGCCAGCATTGACTTTTTCAGTGATTTGGTCTTCATTGGCTTTTCTGTGGGATCAGATCGGACGGTCTAGCCTTTGGTCTCTGCGGGCATGCGTGAGCCTTGGCTGCCCATGATCCTGTCACCAGTTTACTGGTATATAATTGCTACTCAATGTTATTGCGTTAATGTTGTGTGGTGTAAATGTTATGGCTGATCAATGTACTGTATATTAGATTAACAACGTACTAATGAAAACACACAAAAAAATGCCTCTGGCCAATTTAGAGTAAAATCTGACCAATTTAGGTCAGCTTTGTAAATGGCAATTTTCTAGTCCCTGCTGAGTATCAGCAGAAAGAGACCCAAAGACATTTATCTCTGTGCAGCAGTGTGTAGCCATCATGCCAAGCTTGGATTAAAAATTAACCTGAGATCCATGAAGTACAGAGATAGGCTTAAATGGAGATGAAAATTAACAAAACTTTATTCTGAAATATGAATGTGAGACTATTATTTTTTAAATCATAAATGGGATTTGCTAAGATGGTTCTTTGTTTAGCTGTTTCACTGGTATAGTTCAAACAGTGTTACTGTAAGATACTACTGTGTTATGTTTCATTTACATTATGCTAATGTGCTGTTTCCTTGTATGATATGTGCTGATGGTACAAAACGAAGAATATATTTTATGTTGATCAGGCCAGGCTATTCAACTGCTTCTCTCACCCTCATGCATATGAGCACTGCTTAAATTAAAACATTGCTTTAATCACAGACTGGAAAGAGAGTAGGTCATCTGCATCTCCAAGAGGAAGCATGCACTTGCATTTGAATATCTGTGTAGTGTCATCATGTGTACATCTCTTTTTTTAATCGATTTGAAGAGCCGAAACTGTTTTTAGCACATGCCCACAGCAAATATTATATATATTTGTTTTTATATTTCTTTTTCTTTCTTGCCTTCTCCCCTTTTTCCAAATTTTTTTCTCATTCGTTCTCCTGGCTCTTTCCCTTTTTTAAACTCTAAAAAGATTCAACACTTCAACAATGCTTCAACACTTACACAACTATGTCTAACTTTTCCATACATATTAGTGAAAACAAACTCTAACTGGATATGGTGTATGTAAAATCAGAAGTCCATTTTTGCTAAATAATCTGCACAGAGGTTAATAAAAGGTATGTGTGTATTTTTTATGTTTTTTTTTTTTTGTTATACATATTTAATCCTAATGAAAAAGTCATGTCTTTGGACATGCATTAAACTGACACAATCACACACCAGTGGCCTCAACATCAAACATAGATCCTGAGAGAATGCAACTTGAGAAAGCAAGAGAAATTAGGTCAGGTGGGTCTGTATGTTGTCTGTGGTTCCACTCACACTCAGTCTACTGAATCAGCTTTTTGGGGCAATGTGAAGAAAATAGTAGTACAATTTATTGCGCAAATTTATTTGTGGTTCAGTTGTGATTTTCCTTGCATTCTAGTCTGGCTTACTAAATGACTACTTTTATGTTATTCCCCATGAGTATGTATTTATTGTGGTGTGTCACCTGTCAGAACTTTTACAAGTTGGAAGTTCACTAGGCCATTTTGATTGATGCACACCACATTATAAGACCAGTTTACGGATGCACCAGAATTCATTTATTGCCCTGCACTGTTCCACTTACCTTGCATTTGACACTCAATGAATTCCCAGCCAATGTCCTAAGCCTGCCATGGGGCTGCAGGGTATTCCCATTGCCAGTCCCAAGCCCGGGTTGAAAATAGGAGGGTGGCATCAGGAATTGCATCTAGCAACTTGCAAATTTCTGTGCCAGAAAAAAAAATATATGGAAGAGAAATGGGAGCAGCTGAAAGAACAATTCATATCAGGTCACATAAGCAAAAGCCTTACATACATATGTTATGTATATAACATATATTCTTTCTTCACATATTCAAGCTT
This sequence comes from Clariallabes teugelsi, assembly GCA_030014215.1. Taxonomy (NCBI): domain Eukaryota; kingdom Metazoa; phylum Chordata; class Actinopteri; order Siluriformes; family Clariidae; genus Clariallabes; species Clariallabes teugelsi. Next base: position 2,408,800 of record JAQMYG010000020.1, on the reverse strand, counting down.
GTTATGAAGTTACGATCAGAGCATAGGGTCAGCCATATAGCACTACTGGATCAGACAGGGTTAAGGGCCCAAAGGTGGCATCTTGGTTGAGCTGGTGACCCATCGTCTAAACCTGCTGAGCTAAAACTACACCATTAGTGTTTTTTCCCATTATGTCTATATCACTCTAGCAGTAAATAGCTATAACTTTCCCATGGTTAATTCAGTAGATAGAGACTGTGAAAGATTCCGAGCAATCAGATATTAAAGACTAAAAGGCATTCTGAAGTCAAATTGGGATATTTTTTGTTTTGTGATGCTGCTGATTTCAGCTGGTGAAAGATTTTTAATTTGGAAGGAAATCAAATAGTGGACAAACATAGTAGAACTGACTGCTTTGTAATCCAGTCTTGTGATCTAGTCTTTGAATGTCTATCATGGATTTTAACTTGATTTTTAAAATTTTTTATATCATGCCCTTGTCCAGTTATTATGAAAAGATACAGTGTGATACAGTACAGTAATGCGAGGGGCGTTCACAGTCATCCCGGGACTTTTGATTGTGCAAAACAACAGAGTGAAAACTACCTTTATTTCTCTATACAATCCCCTTCTACACTAATGCACTTAGATACCATCAAGGTAGAAAGCTTTCTCAGTGTGCTGGAGCCATGTTCAGACTACCTGCTTCACGTCTGAAGCACTGGGAGACTTTAATCTCCCATACATGTGGAAATAGCTTAGAGCGAGGTCTGGACTGTACAGTGGATGTGGCAATAACTCACAGTCAAGTTCCTGTAATGTGCAAGTTGTGTTGGTGAATGATTCCCTCAGACTGATATGTCTCTTCTTTAAATGACTGCAGTGGGTTCTGAGTCACCTCGGCCATGATCGTCATTCACGGATGGATGGACTTCGATAAAATGATTCCACCATTCAAATGTTTTACTCGGGCTAAGAGTTTCATCTCTGTCCTGTGCTTGAAGTCTTCTCTAAATGTCAGTCGGGATTACGCCTTCATTTAAGAAATTCTATTAAGTCTCGGCTTGACTTGAACGCCCCTCGTGTTTATAAATACAAATTAGTACATTCTGTTCTGAGATTCTGATTTGTCCGCATTCTGATCATTCTGATCACTAGTTTGACCTTGTACTTTGATATGTTACCTATGAAGAATTATCTGTAAAAATCACACATCCATGGATGTAATAGAACATGACTAGGGGCACGTCTAATGTTGATGTCTTTTTCATATTTTTACATATTTAGCTCCAAGCCTCAGTTAATAATAATAAGTTTGATAAATAATTAATTAATTAACTCTCTCTCCCTATGTGTGTGTGTGTGTGTGTGTGTGTGTGTGTGTGTGTGTGTGTGTGTGTGTGTGTGTGTGTGTGTGTGTGTGT
>JAQMYG010000020.1:2373093-2397709 GCA_030014215.1 Clariallabes teugelsi | reverse complement strand
CAAAGATTATGCGTTACGACTTCAATCGAATGCAGCATAAGATTCTCCTAAAATGAGAAACTCAACACAGACTGTAACCTGAGCTAAGGATCAAACTGGGAGCTGTGAGGCAGCAATGCTACCCACTGCCCCTGGCATGCCACCAGGAACATTCATAAAGATAAAATTTCTTTTTCCTTGTTTATTTTGTCCTAACACAAACATCTGTACTCAACCGTAAAATAACCAGTGTGAACATAGCTTAAGGCCGAGTCTTGCCAAAGCCACAGAATCTCTTATTGCATACACATACAGACACACACACTATTGCGCTCAGGGTCACCTATGCAGGAATGTTCATGCAGCACTGGTTTCCTCGTGTAAGGCTAAGGGTATAGTGCATACTGGCTTAGTTTGTCCTGACTTGATCCAGTCAACCATTTAGCAGACTGATCAATCCCCCGTAAACCCCCAAAACCCCCAAAACCCCCACCCCATCCTAATTCTTCAGCAGGTTAGTTTTACAGCTTATCTAGTGGACTACTCCCCCCGCCCTTCCTTTCTAGATGAGTCATTCATATCAGCCCTCATTCCCTCCCTTGACTCACTGACCTGACAGAGGGACAGTCGGCCTGCTCTGATTCACTCATCCCATCTCATTAAATCACTCTCTAAGCAAAGAAGTGTGTAGGAGAGAGTGAATGTATAAGAGCATTATTAACGTGTCATTAATTCAGTCCAGATGTCAATGAGCATTGACCTGTTTATGTTGTGACCCTTTTTCTCAGGCAAGTCCAAAAACTAACACTGCTAGATTTGATCATTCATATTTTCTCATCTGTTTTGCCTTTAGAGCAATACGAAAAGCAGCATTTATGACCGTTGGGATTGTGCTGACGTGTGCTATCCAGAATTCCAAGATGGTAGAACTTACTGAGCTACTGATTTTTTTTTTCTTTGTTTGTTTTTGTTAAAGGTAATTTAATTTCATGTTGGACTGCTTTGTATCATATACAAGCAACGCTGGGGCATTCATGTCAAAACAAATGAAAATGTTAGAAATTATATAAAGGTCACTGACCAGAAATCTAGTGTGCATGCCGAACATGTCATTTTCATCATTCTTTTTATATTTTATTTTGGAATGCTTTTTAGAAATGGATTGAAAATGCTGATGTGGCACAAAAAAAAGTGGGGACTAGGTCTCATTTTCTGTCTTACTGCTTAAGCTTTTCCTATTGATCCAGGATGGGACCTGTTCAAGCCCCTTACTGCTCTGTGATCATGTTTATACGCACACATGCACACAGTGTCCAGGATTGAGTCTATTATTACTACTTATACCTCCACAGATCCAAAGGCTCTATAACTATTTGGACTGGGTGATGAACCCATATGATCCTTTGGGGAAAATGCACTTTTTATCGCTTTTTCCAGAGGAACCACTCTGACACATTCACAAAGTGCTCTAAAGTCACCTCTTTCAATAAAAATGCCATACTCCATTTGGTTAATATATGGTCAGTATCCTGTCCATACCCGTCTCACTTATTAACCCTCCTGTTATGTCTCATTAGGGGGTTTGTGGTGATCACTGTCGTCTTCATCCAACCCCCCTGATCACACCTGCATGCTGGGCTTGCTTAGATCCCCGTTGCCATGGTTGCTTCCAGAGTTGCGGATGGGTACGTGATCGTCATCCTCGCCGTCCACCTCTTCGCTCTTTCTCTTGCTGTAGCGCTCATAGAGCACCATAAGCACGCCCATGACCCAGGCTGAAACAGTGCCTGCTGAGAAGATGATGAAGCCAATGGCAACGAAGAACAGGTAGTCCCAGTAGCCTAGGCCCTGGTGACATTCAGAGCGAAGTTGCATGCCCACCTCAGCAAGGCGACGGCCTCGCATCTCCACAGGACTCTGGCACACCGTTTGACCTTCATCTATAAAAGAGTAATAAACAAAAGGTCAAATTTTGAGCTTGAAAAAAGATGCTTGTACTAAAATGTGTCAATTAAATAACTTAAAACGTGCCATAGAAATTTATAACATAATATTGGAATATAGCATTTCGAGTTTGAGTAAATTACCATTCATACAGGCTGTCTGCAGATTGCTAAATTGAGGCTTGTTCATGAAAAGTTGACTGGAAGAGAAAAGAGTGGTAGGAAACTTGGGAGAGCTTTGCAAGGAGTGAGGTATGACGTAAGGCTGGAGTCAGTGCATCAAGGGCCATCGTGCACAGACATCTTCAGGAAATGGGCTACAACTGTTGCATTCCATGTATCAAGCCACTCCTGAACCAGAGACAACGTCCAAAGTGTTTTACCCTTATCAGTTCCACAGGCTAATCCCTTCCATGCCATGCTACATCAATGCAGTAATTCGTGCTAAAGAACCATGTATTGGATGCAGAAAAAAACACACTTTTCAGGACATTTCTGTATTGTGATTCTTTATTATTCATCTTGGGAAATAATTGAATATTTTCAGATGCACAGTATATTTTTCAGTATATTATTCATTCATCTTTTATAACACTTGTCCTGTACAAGTGAGATCCTATCCAGGAGACTATGGGGGACAAAGTGGGGTAATCCTGGACAGGGTGGCAATCCATTGCAGGACACACACATACACACAAACACTATGGGCAATTTGGGAATACCAATTAGTCTAATCTTCATGCCTTTGGACTGTGTGAGGAAACTGGAGTACCTGAAGGAAACCCACCAAACACGGGGAGAACATGCCAACTTCTCTTACAGACCTGAGGCAGGAATCGACCCTGGATGTGCAAAGCCACAGTGCAAACCACTGTTTTATGTAAAATTTAAAAAAGCTATATACAGTATTTAAACTATTTTTTAAAACTCCACAAATGTACAAGAACTTTGCACAAATTATTTTAAGTTTTAAAACTGGAAGGCAAGTTCAGTATACAGTATAACATTAGTCTCAATGTGACAAATTCTTATATTCGCTTTTTAAACTAAAATCTCTGCTTTCAATAAATAAATAAAAAGAGCAGTTTAAATAATGAGACAATGTTGCCCAAATGCTTTTTTTCTCATCCTGCCAGATGTGATTGCTACTAAACAGATTATAAAGTGTATTTGCCTCTTAATATATTTTTCTGCTTTTTTTTTTTTCTTCCCTACAATCACCAACACATGCACACTTATATACATGCGCACCCATCCAAGTATAAACTAAATCCCTGTGCCCCTGCCCTGGAGGGGGATACAGGTCAGTAACCATCATCCCTATCTCTGAGCCAGAGCGCAACCCAGCAGTATCCTGTCAGCTCTACATTGTTCTCTGACAGAAAGATCTAGCTCACGTGCACACACACACACACGCGCACACACACACACACACACACACACACACACACACACACACACACATTAATATGTACTTTTCTTTTCCTCTGTTTTCCTCATTGACATTAATGGATGATCTGTTTTGGGGATGACAGGGTCATCTCCTTGATGCATTACTATAATAAATTGTGCTAATCAAATGACACTGACTTTGCAATAAGCCATAAAGAAATGAAAGAAAGAGAAAGAAACATTGCCAGGGAGACAGAAAGATATGGCTGATGAATAATCTATGGGTCACACTGTCTGGCTAGGCACCCTAGGATCTGAGGTAAGACTGTTATATGGGAATCATGTCTGAGGCTTTCTGCAACCTGCCACTGCAGCAAATCGAACACAGTTTCCAAACACAGTTCTGATATTGAATTTTAATGTAATCTAAAAATAGATTAGACAAATCTGCAGCGCTGAGGGCTAGTCAAGCTCTGGTGGAGGCTCAGGCTGCATTACACAATAGAATGGATGCATACCTTGAGCATAATTATTACACTGTAATATTTTTGTATAGAAATGTGTGTGAACATGCAATTTTGTCTAAAGTTAGTTAAGTATGAGTTGAGCTTAAAGTGATGTTCACTATGAAGTACCTGATAGTGCGCTTTCAATGAGGAATATGTGTTTGTTACAGTTAAATTCCAGCGTCTTTATTCATGGATATTTTTGCAGGGGTGAGATAAAAAGATGAATATAAAGTCAGTAAAGATGTCAGTTTTTAATTTTCTACTATTTAATTACATCAGGATGACACTTTTAGTTGCAGACCACCCAAATTGTAGGTAAGTATTGGAACATATCTTAAAGGAATTAACACTTAATATTTGTTTGCATATCTCTTGCATATCAGTAACTGCATCAAGCTGAGATGCACTGACATCACCAAACTGTTGGATCCTTCTTCTGTAATGCTTTTCCATAATTGTACCAGAGCTTACATTAGTACATTCAGGGGGTTTCTCCCTTTAGTCTCTTCTTCAGGGGGTGAACTGCTCACATGCTCAGTTGTATTCAGGTCTACTTGGCAAATCTAAAACCATGCTACATAATGATTAGACTGTCAGGCAGAATGTTTCTGTAGACTGATGGATTCATTCTGCTGCTACCATCATCAGTTCCTTCATCAATAAAGATTAGTGACCTTGTTCCCAAAGCAGCCATGCAAGTCACAGCCATAACACCACCTCTATATTGCTTGAACAATGAGCTTGTTTTGGATCATGACCAGATCCTCTTTTTCCATCACTTTGATAGAGGTTCATCTTGTTTCTAGAACTTTTATGACTCATTGTTGTAATTCTTTAAATTGTGATACTTTCATACCTTGCTGTAGGATGTTATTGATGACATTTACTGTTGTATTGGGCATTTCTATCAGCTAACAGCTCTCACAATGATTCTGTCATCTAATGCTACTGTTTTCTTTGCCTGACCTGTTCAGGTGGGGGGTTGGATGCATTAGTTTGCCGAGGTACCACTGTAATTGCTCTGAATTTCCCTCTTTTCTCTACTTCAAAATGACTTGATTTTCTCCCATAGAAACTCTCTGGTCTTCATGTTTATAAAAAAAATAAATAAATAAAAAAAAAAGCAGTTTTTACGTCATTCCAAGCTATTAACTTGTTTAAACAATGAATTTATGAACACCTTTCATCTGTATAGGTTAGTGACACAGAGCACTCACTTTTAGAGACCACAAAATGTTTTTATAGGTTTTATTTAATATTACTATAAAATGACAAAGGTTTAAGCCCAAGCACTTCACAGATTATGATTACAGTAAATTCATACCCCCATTTATTCTGTGCCAGTATCAATGATTTGAATTCACGTTTTACACTGGTGAGGTTTCAGATAATAAGACTGCAATCCTACTTGAGCTATATAAGCCAAGATTTGGGGATGAATCGTGTATGTTGGATATGTGTGGTAATAGCTCCGGCAGTGAGATTATTTCTCACTAGTGGGAGGTTCGACATCACTGAGCTCAGAAATATGGGAGGAAGCAGACATTAAGAGATTTGGAGATCACTGAAGGTGACCCTGAACAACAACCTGACCAGTCAGGGTCTCTGACACTCTCCTACCACCCCTTTCTTTTTATTTTACACAAAACAACAACAACAACAACAACAATAATAATAATAATAATGATAATAACAACAGCAATACATAGGGATTCTAACAGGCTCTTAGCTACCATATGACTCTGTCAAATGATTTTATGACCAATTAACTACATTGGCAATATACTACTGTATATATTTGCAGTATAGCCTTTAATAAAGCAACTCTTACAAGGCTTTTCCCTTAATATTTCACTAGCCCAACATCATCAAACCTGATCTCAAAACGAAGGTGCAATGTAAAGTGCTTTTCAGTGCACTACACTCACACACACACACACATGCAGAATTCAACAAGCTTCAAGTGTTTCATCTGCATCTCTCTCTCTCTCTCTCATACACACAAACTTACACGCACACACTACACTAAACAACCCACACACCATGTATTTCCTGAGGACACAATACAACCAAAAGAAACATGACCGCTATACTGTGATGTTGCATGTCATACTATTACAAAGCAGCCTGCATCACATGCTGCAATTAAGTAACTTAGACAATACTTCAAATTGAATTTACGTTCCCACAAGCAGTCGGACTACCGCAGATGCGATATTTTCTGTCACTACCATTTTATTTGTAATTATGAAGTATCTCAAAAGAAAAAGATGAAACAAAAACTTTTTTTTTTTTAGAAACTGATATTAAAATGAACACTGTACAAAACTTCACTGATTCATTTGGACGCATACAAACATGGTTCAGATAGGGAAACTAATTACATTTCAGGATTCTGGGTTGTGTAGATAGATAAAGACACTATTTTGGATCGCACATGTCCTGATGCAAATACATAAACTTGGTTAAAAGGTGAACCTATCATAGTATGACATCCCGCTTGGGTTCTTTAGCAGCTGAAATTAAGAATTCACAGTGTGGGGTTGCTTCCGGCTATGCTGGCATTAATTTCGACATTAATGCCAACACTCCTGTGAGGTATGCCACTTTAAATTGTCCAGTCAGCTTTACCTGTGCACTGCCCAGGGTTGTGAAGACCGTGTGAGAGAACTATCACCATAGAAGAAAACTCTACTCATAATTATTCCCTTACGCACACATAAAATTCCTGTTTTGGCTCGTGTTTTTAGGTAAACAGCATATTTTTTGCAACAGCAAGCTTTACACTGCGCCAATGCTGAATTAAAGCCCTTTATTTAACACTTATTTATTAAACACTTACTGTGTGTAGGATTGTTTTATTAAAAATGAAAAAAATAAAGGTGTGCAATAAGATGTTCCAGCATTGCTGAGTCATCCTAAGAATCGTGTAATAATAAATCACACTCAGCGACGTGTCAAGGTATTATGTCTGTCATGAGATGTCGGGTCGTTCCTCTCCCTTCCGTTTTTTCCTTGACATTGTCACCTCCCAGGCTTGTTTATTGGCGAACTAAATATATCTATACATCAGGATTTCGCTAAAGCTGCTCTGTGATATTATCTATAGTGGGAGATAATAGGCTGAGAGAGTATTGTAAATACATGAGAGAGCGAGAGAATGCAGTGAGAAGTGATTGTTATTTGCATCTAACAGTCTTGGAGCTTCAGGCTAAACCACTACATTGAGTTTATATACATCATATTCTGAGAATAAATATATGTATGAGAATAAGTAATATATTGAGGGGAAAAGTCACAATATTATGAGGGGGAAAAGTTGCAATATTGAGAATATTATGACAAAAGGTATAAATCAATAGCCTTGATTGTGACCACAGCCTGTGATTGCTTTAACAAAAGATGAAATTTCTTTCAAGTTCATATGGATTATATGGTTATTTCTTTTAAATTAACACATTTCCTTGCACAGTCATTTCATAGTTCTACTAATGATAACTACTGATGTGCCAGAAGATTAATTTTTTTTAATTTCTAAATTATTTCAGCCTGATTTATGCTTCTGTGTCAAGTCTATGCAAAAACCGATACCACAGGATATGCAAGTCTGCAATTACAACTCCAAACCACTAGTTGACAGTGGGGTTTCTATGCCACTGTGCTGAATCTCTTCACCACTCTCTGATGTACTACAAACAATGACGAATAAAACTGAGTGGATCTTGTTGGAGTTGGCGCTAATATATGTTAAACAACAATTACTTTTGCTGAAATTACTGAAACGCAGAAGCACGAGAAGTCAGAGGAAATGGTGAGTTTGACATTCAACTCAAAATAGGCAGCATAGAAAACAAGTCAGAAGGGTATGGCATAGGATGCACAGCAACATGAGACCTATGGTGTAGACTTGATGCAGAAGAATAAAACACCCTTAAGTCTGCATGTTAGCTCAGCAGTTTGCATGGTTGATTCACACCTCCACTTTGAATCTTGCCTTCGGTCTGTGTTCATGGAGTTTGCTTGTCCTTGCTGTGCTATGTGGGTTTCCTCCTAAAGGCCTAAGGTTTCCTCATACACTACAAATATACAGTATGTGTTGTAGGTTGACTGGCATTTCCAAATTGCTTGTTGTGTATAAACAGATGTGTGCTTGTACAGTACCCTGCACCGGGCTGGCAATGCATCCAGGGTGTCCCCCACCTTATGCCAAGTTTCCTAGGATAGGCTCCAGACCCCCTATGACCTTGAAAAATGAATAACTAAGACTGCATGCCTGCACTATTCTGGCACGGTATTATAACTTATAACAAGTTAAAATACTATGGCTTGTTGTTTTATAATATTTATAATAAAATATAACTTTTGCTTTCTACTTTATGAACAACAATAACCATATAAAGACTTTGTACATGGATTTTGGCATTTTAGTCCATCTATGTGTCATACGAACCCAGACCCTGGAGGTTCAAGATGACAGAGCTAATCACTAAACCATGCCTTTGTACATGGATACATTTGTCTAAAATAACATAAATTAATGTGAACTAATAACTATTTTACAGTACAGTATATGTCTATAAGCATGTATGTATAAGCTACAGGTGTCACAGTGTCCCACTGTGATTGGCCAAAAGAAGAAAAAAGTACAATTAAATTTACGGTCCCATGTTTTACCACTCTTTAGTTGACATATGGCAGCACGGTGGCTTAGTGGTTGGCACGGTCACCTTGCACCTCCAGGGTACAGATTCGATTCCCCTTGGGTCTGTATCATGGGGACCCAATGTTGCATGTTCTTCTCATGTTTGTGGGTATTCTCTAGGTACTCCGGTTTAGGCAGATTAAGCCAATTGCCATTCTCAAATTGCCCATAATAAGTATGTGAGTGTGTGTGCGCCCTATGATGGATTGGCACCTTGTGCAAGGTTGTACTCTACATCATGCCCTAAGTCTCCTGAGGTAGGCTACAGGCCTCACGTGACCCTGTATACAGGATAAAGCAGTACAGATGATGAGTGAGTGAGTGAGCTAACATGGGACTCAGAGCTCCCCAAAGAGTGAGATAATAATCTAGATCAAATACCCCTCAGATAATGGACTTTTTCATACCCCAGATTTACTCCTCCCCCAAATGTACCATTTTAGTGTCTATGTAAGTAAATAAGCCACTGTTGAGCCATACCCTGCAAGAGAACAGTAGAGCTGGGTGGAGCTGAGCAACGAGCCAGGGGAGTATCTTCATGTATGAATGTCGCAATAGGGGGAAAATTTGAAATGGCTTGTTTATCAAGTGGAAAAATGGAAAAAGGACATAAAACAGGGAATGTGTTTTTCTCATATTTGTTGTATATACACGCATACACACACTAGAGACCCTTCTGAATTAGTAAAAAATTATTATAAAATAAATTTTGCATATAAGGTGATGTTTAAACAAAACATGGAGCAGTTGTGCAGTTTTCCATTATAATGCAAATAATATATTTTATTTCTAAAGCATGACTGTAAAAGATGCTTGGCAGACATTCTGACTGCAGCCCCAATAGACACAGACTAAATCCGTCCCTCAAAACCATAATTATTAACATTTCTAACGTGCTCCTTATTTGTTGCCAGTACAATTATAGCTAATCCAGCTGGAATGGGTTAGAGGCTGTGTTACTCACTGCTGGTGTGTAACCATATTGAGTTGTAAATGGCTCATTATGTATAAACTTGATATTCTTCATGCTCTTAACAGAGTTGGGCACACAGTATCTCCTTATTAGAAACACATGCACACAGAGCCAGACAGTCACAACAAGCAAAAAAACAAAGCAAGCGCAGTCTACTTCATCCATCGTCCTTCATCCCAAGAACACAGTCCACAGATGGCTCGCTGTCTAAGAAAAGCTCAGCACTACGTCATATCTGACAGATTACTCTCTTTTCTCTTTCTTCTTTTTTTTATTCTACACCACAGCACCTGCTACTAGAATATTCCAACATCTGACATCAAATCCTTATTATCCTGCAAACCACGTGCTGCTGTAGTGCATCAATGACCACATTAGAATTTTTGGTTGCTGGTAGTTTCTTTTCACACAGAATCTTGTCCTGATAGCACTGACAGACTTATATAATCCCACCTGGGCTGTTTAGTGGATTTCCACATGACTCACATGAGTAAAAGCTAGTGGTTTAGTGGTGTTGGGCAACATTCCATTTAAACACACTTTTCAAGCTAAAACATTATGACAAGGAATATAACAGAACAAAAAAAAACACTGCAGTCTCATACCTTTATTCGATTACTTGGAACAATAAATTCTTCTCACAAATTAAACTATACCTTTGTGCATTGCAGCTGTTAAAAACACTGGTGCAAGCAGAAATGTTAAATTACTCTTGGTGTAAATAGGGTAATCAACCTTCTAAATGAGTCTTTCCCCATTCAGCTCAAAATATCTATAAACCCAAGAGTGTATATGTGTCAAATGATTTAGAAAGCTGTTGTGTTTTCAGAACAGTGTGCATACACACAAAGAAAGAGCGAGAGAGAGCAAGAGCGAGAGAGAGCAAGAGAGAGAGAGAGAGAGAGTAAAGTAGCCTAGGGGCTTGTATCAATACCGCTGAGTTGGCGGTAAAGTGACTGCTCCATCACCTCTGTTAATGAACACGAGTGCAGCTTTGCAGCAACCACCTCAAAGCATTTACCGCACATGGCCTCTAGGTAAAGTTTTCCCCTAGTCTCAAGTTTTTCATCTATGGATTCATAGGATAATTATTTCTTGTGTTACCTACGTCCGCTTGCGTTTTCACCCCTTCCAGAAACAGATGCTTTAGAGGACCCTAAATAAAAAAGATTATGCGTGTGTAATGCATGGATGCTTTACTACAACTCCTTGTAAATATCAGATATCTGTTTTAAAGTAATTCTTTTTGAGTATAATTACGGCAATTTAAAACTGAACTAAGGGCATAAGGCATAGCAAGGTGGCGCAGTGGATTGTGTAACTGCGTCACAGCTCCAGTTTTCCCAGTTCATGTTCTTAAGATTTTGTTCAGTTTCCATCTCTCCAAATCAGGGCACTGCTATGCAAAATTATCCATAGATGTGACAGTGCATGCCACACAGTGTGTGTGTGTGTGTGTGTGCGTGTGTGTGTGTGTGTGTGTGTGTGCTGCGAATGATTGACATCCCATCTATAGGGGTGCTCAATTTCGCATCCACAAGCCTTAGGTCAGCTTTAAATCATTTGCCAGGATTAAGCAATATTCAAAGATGAATAAATAAATGAATAGGTATACGAATGAAGGTGTGCACCTGTCCATAATATATAAATTATGTCCACAAAATAAATAAAAAGTCTCGTTTTCACCTTTCACATCCTAATGAAAAGATGAGAGTGCTGACTCTTTCTCTCATAGATTATTACCAATCTATTCATTATTTTTCATATGAAAAATCCAAAATGCAAAAATGGCCTAAATACAAAATATGAAATCCACACGCTGCAGACATAAAGAGTTGAGAGGAGATGAAAGATTTCTAGATCACAACTTTGGAGTAGTTATATACTGTAGATAACCCTAAGCCGCACACAAGGGCTGGCATGTGTACAAGGCGGGAAGACGAAAGGTAAAGTAATGGCTTTATGATGATAGGATGCTCATATGGTCACCTTGCGGCTTTGTTTAAGGTCTCTTCTTGCATGTATAACTATATTCTTGCATGTATAACTACAAACTATAAAGTGAGAACGAGTGAAATAAAACACCTATTATAGCATCATTTTTTTTGCCAATTTTGAGATGCATTATTTGCCTTTAACAGCCCCATGTATCTATCCATCTTATCATTATATATACAAATCATTCTCTCTCTCTCTCTCTCTCTCTCTCTTTCTCAATCTGCCCATAATTTTAGCTGTTAACCCTCAGGGTTATGATGAAACAGTAGGGCCACCAGCCTCCATCTGAAGTCCCTAATTATGCAATTTTATATGTTCATTTTTAAGAAGATAGGGATTTCAGAGTTGGGAGACTTATGCCTTACTTCCTCTCTGCATAACAATGAGGATGAAATGGGAGACAGACAGCAGCACAGCAGAGAAATTACTGCACAGGGCTTTTACGCTGAGCTCAGCTTGCTATGGGGAACTCGTCTATGCAGTGTCTCACCCTCCGCAATTCATTTTAGTGTTTTACTGTACTCTCTGTATTTTCTGGCAGATCTACTGTAGGGGTGGCATGTGGCAGCTGCTACCTCCTCCATGGTGCTTACCACCATAACAGACATCCCACTTCCATAGCCCCTAAAACGTGGGATATTTCATTAAAAACTAAATGCATATATGTAATGATATTTTTTGTCCTGATATGGAGATGTAAGGAAAATTAAATGCATTAGTTTTCTGTCTAGCTAATGTTTTATTAAGAATTTCTAAGATGAAAGGAAAATGATACTGTAGAAGCTTAAAGGTATGAACTAAAAACATGCTTCAAATAGTTTTTTTTATTTTTCTCGAGAGAGTGAGAACGGAATAATTTTCTAAATCTGAACTCACCTCCAAGCACAAATAATTGATTTTCAGTTTTACAGTGAACCTGCACTGATTCAATTGAAAAACTACCTGCGACAAGCTGAGTAAACACAAAATACAGATAAGTCATCATTTTATTTCCTGAAGGAAAAGGCTTATGGACATCTGAGATGCTTTTTTGATTATGAGTTGCTGTAAACTCCAGTTACTCAGCTCAGACCTGTCTAGTGTTAAAAAGTTACTGGCCCCTTTCAAACAGCCATCTATCCAGTCATCTATTTTCCATACTGGCTTTCCTGCAAAACGTCAACGGAGCTCAGGGCACAAGGTGGATGACACCTAGGATGTGGTGCCGAACCATTGCAGGGTACAAGCACACAACATGCCAAATGGGCAAAACAGACAGAAACACCAATTATCCCACACTGCAAGTGTTTAGATTGTGGGAAAACCACAAAGTCTATCCAAACTAACCAGGGGTGAGAGTCAAACCTCCAAGACTATAGGTGTGAGGATACCTAAAACAAGAGCAAAAGCAAGTTTACCTCTTAAAGGATCAATAAACCATTTGCTGAATTAAAGCATTTTTGCTTAATAAATTGCATGATTGCTTAAAAACTGATTTGTGTTTCCTCATGTTCTCCTTACTTTACATTGCATTGTGTATAAAGATTGGAAATCACTGAGTGTGGCAAATGTGCAAAAGTATTGGAAATCAGGAGGGGGCAAATACTTTTTCATGGCACTGTATCTAATTAGCCGATCATGGGACATGCAGGAAACATGTTGATGTAAGAATTGGGCTGAACAGCTCTGATCACCTTTTGCCCTGAGTTCATGGGAATGGCTTCAGGCCTCCTGTGACCATATAGTACTGTATAGCACTTTTAATAATCGTTTTTGTCACAAAGAAGCTTTACAGAATGAAAAAAATGGAAATTAATTAGAAAAATGTAATCAACCTGTCTGACACCAACATCCATACCATGTTTAACGCCACTAAGACCACATTTTCCCCTATTCTGATGCTTCAACAATAACATTAACTGAAAGTCTTAACCAGAACGATTTTATAAATTGCGATGGTGTAACATGCCTGGATAACTACATGAATGTGCAGTGTCCTGAATAAAGTAATCCGTAAATGAATATTCTGTAAAACACACTTCAAGCGATTTCATGCGACTGAACTTAAGGATTGTGCCGGTGTGTGTTATTGCATGCTAAGCCACTGGCTGTGCCCTAATGCATTTCACACACCGCCATTAGAATAGCAGCACATTGTTCTATTCAAATGGTCCGTGATAAAGTGACCTTGCTTGGACCGTTTCTCTCCTCTTGTGTCCTCCTAAATAATGAATTGCCACCAACACTGCTCCAAAGAGAACGTTCAATCCCAAGGTTAGGGAATAAAACCGGAGGTCATGCAATTAAAATTAAGAAACATGAAAAAGCTATCACAAATGTGTCACAGAGTTAAAGGACTTTTATTGTACTGAAGGCCAAAATGTGCTACATCTTAATGTTCGTGGCTGATGACAAGCAAAGTTATTACTACACAGATTAGGCTTGCTCTCTGTCTGGTGACCTTCGTCTGGGTCTGCAGGCTATGAGCTGTTGCAGATTACACTCGGGTTATTACCAACCACGCCACAGCATCTGAGATGCCCCAGACTGCAGTGATGGATGACTTTGTAATATTGAATCAAACTCTATTGCATTAAACAAATACCAAGGCTAAGATGTGTGTGCAGCCCCCCGATAGAGCTTTCTTACTGGAAAACAGAAAGAGGTCTGGTGCAAGATATTTGTTAGGATTTTTTATTCTTACACAATCATGCTTTCTTTGTCCAAATACCAATTATGGGTTCCTGGGTTGGCTGGCAACTACATGCTTTGAGGCTCTCCCTGTCTTCATGAATATTCAACCGCAGCCCTGTGTCCACCCGCTGTTTGGCTCTATGCCTAGAAGCTCCATGCCATACTACTGCCCACCCATAGTGAGTAAATGTACATAGGGCGAGCAGCAGAGACATGAAGTACAGTTACAGAACAAAAGCAATGTCATAGTTTGGCTGTAACTCTGTTTTCATCTATTTATGTCCCTCAGTCTTACAGTCTTTTTCCTTATTTTTTAAACAGTGGTTTGCCAGAGGGCACAACACTCAACACACAACACTTAAGATTCTCTTCACTTTAGATTCTACATACACACACATAAATACGCAAAACACATATTTTTACACATACGCTCACTCACTCTCACTCACTGTCTATACAACGTATCCTGTTTACAGGGTCGTGGGGGGCCTGGAGCCTGTCCCAGAAGACTTAGGGCATGAGGCATGGTACTGTATACCCTGGACAGTTTATCAGTCCAACAATCCATCACAGGGCATACATACACACTCATTGAGACATTACAGGCAATTTGGAAAAGACAATTAGCCTAATCCGAATGTCTTTGGACTGTGGGATGTCAAATTTGAAATTAAATAAGGAAATATTTAAGCGCCTTTGACTGGATGATTAGTGCAGTGATTAATATATTTTAACCCTAACTGATGCACCTCATTTCTTAAACAAACCTGTCAGAAAATGTATCCCGCAGTCATTTAAAAGATATTACTATGCTTAAAAGATATTACTATTACTATGGTCAAACTATTGCTCTGGATTAAGCAAAGAAAACAAATAACTTCTGAAATTGTTAGAATTAGGTTAAAAATTGTCCAAGACATTATTAAAACCTGATAGGATAGTGCTCACCCTAACAGAAAAACAAAATTTGTTCGGAAAAATGACCACAATCAGAAATCACTTAAAAGCTTGGTGAAATAGCATTGTAAAAATCGACAGTAGAAAGCACAGGAGAAAAACAGTCAAAGTATTTCCACACATACAATGTGACAACAATTCACAAGATTAGGACTTGTGAACCACTTGTTATCGAGACTAATCAGAAAGAAAATTCTTCATTTTGGTAGGGAGCATAAAGATTGGACTTTAAAGCAATTAAAAAAGTTAATGTGATCTTATAAGTCCAGACTGACCCTTTTCTAGACCAATATGCATAACAAGGTAAGAAGGGAAGTCCATGAAGTCTTGCACCCATCGTGCATAGTGGCCACTGCACAAATATCTGGAAGTGGTGTTATGATCTGGGGTAGCTTCAGTCGGTCAGGTCTAGCAATATTATGTGACAATAAAATGAAGTCAGCTGACGACCTGACTTTACTGAATGTACAACCAGGTTATCACATCTATGGAGTTTTTCTTCCCTGATGGCACATACATATTCCTGGATGCAAACTGTGACAATGTGGTTCTGGCCACAACATGATGCCCTCCATACAAAGACAATTTAAATGTCAAGATATTTAACCAGATAACTGTGTTTCAAGATAAGCTGACTGATCTGTATTCCACACTTTAATTTTGTTAACAGATAGAAGCAGTGTAGGTAAGACAGCCATCAAACATGTCAAACCTGACCATCACACCCACATGCTCTTAACATCCCATTTCAGATTTTGTGGCCCTTTTGCTATTATAATAACCTCCAGATGTCTGGGAAGGATATGTACAAATATTTCAATAAAATTCAGGAAATGATAATTAGTGTTGTAGCAAGAAAGCAATAATACCTTTAAGGTGTAATCGGGGCAATTGGGTAAATTCTCCAAGACTTATTTTATTTTATAATATTTTATATCAGTTATTCCATGTGGATTTATTTGTAATGAATGTTTTGCTGATGTCTTGAAGTAATTTTAATGCAGTAATGAGTTCTATGACCTGCTGACTCTATCTGCCTTAACTGATAAGCTGTTGATTCAACCTGACAGATGACATGCTTTTTAGATTTGAGTGTCTGTCAGTCTGTCTGAGGATGTGTATACAGCAATAAATGGATTTGACGGATGAAGAGTAATCGGGCTCAGCTTAGAAATGAAATGGAAACCTTTGTGTGCAATTCCATTCTTCAGTGTCTGTCAATCTGAATAGAATATTCTGAAAAGTACTCCAGCCAGTTTGGTGGGGTCTAAATTTTGTTTGGCAGTGTAACATTTATAGCCTGAAAACTAACTAGACAATAAATCATTCAGGAGCAACTTAGTACAACATTTTTGTGATTTGATGTCCTAAATTTGCAGTCACACCTCATTCTTACAGATACTGACTCATCTGAAAGAACATGAGGGGGAAAGACAAAATGGAAGCTCTCAACTCCAGTACTGTACCTCAGCAACAATTCAACAGGATATCTCTAAAACAAAGGGCATAAAATGATTGTCCAAAGCACAATAGATTTTTTTTCTCTGTATTCTAACTCCTTGCATCTGCCTGTCAGTATCGAGTGTTTTAAGGAAAGAAGCCTTTAAACTGAACCCATGAATATGATCCTATAACTTTAAAAAAAGATTAATGAACCCTTATTTCTACATATTCCACAAGGACACTGAAAGGTTGTTTCTAATGATCTCATCACACGGCAGAGGCTGTACCTTAAATCAAACTTCATTAACCAGAGCATCTGGAGCATATGACTCCTCCATCGGCTCTGTATGCACCAGCAATGAAGCTTTCACCGCATCAGAGGTCATGAGACACATCATGTTTGGATTAGAATGCATACCTGCACCTCGACAAGCAGCAAAGCAAACAAAAAACACCTTGAGGCATTTGTCTTTGGGTGGATGGCTGGTTTAACTTTGTAGACTATATAGCATATTAAGGGCTGGTCAAAGGCGACAACTTCAAATGTCACCATACCCCTAGAAAAATTGTGGAATAACAGGGACTGCTTAGAAACAGGTATGAAAAAAAGGGATTTTTATGTTACTGCATTCATGCATTAAAGAGAGCTATAAAGAGAATGAAACTAAAAAGTGATGGAAGCCTCACCCTTCCTCACCCCACATCTTTTCTTTAATATCGCCATGAATTCACATATAATGTAGTTCGTAGTTAATATCAGACCAGCATGTTGATGTGTGTAAGACGTCATTATCTAGAGGACAACCAGAACCCATCGCCCATTTTTCCTCTATCCTCATTTTATTCCTCAATCTGTCAGCATGTGCACACACAGAAAAAAAAATATGTGGGTGTATCCTGGAAGAAGACAAAATAACCAAAAAAACAAGAAGTCAGTGACGTAACTGACAGGTCAGAGGCGACTAGAACTGACAAAGAATATTTATATCACATTCAATTTCAGCACATTTGCCTATTAATATCCTGATATACACTATTTCACCATTTAGTTTATTCAAGATCATGAACAAACAATTATACAACTTAACACACCAAATATGTTGATAAACTTTTTTTCATATTTGAAAGCAAATTTCTTTGTTTTTGTTTAGTGATTTCTTTTCTACGTTCTACAACAATACTGTACTAGGAATTTCAAAACCATGAAATAACACATATAGGAATTAGGTAATTATGTAACAACAACAACTGTCAGTTGTTATTTTAAGACATGGAGGTCAGCTTTTCTGGAATAGTTCTTGCACAAATTGTATTGTCAGGTGAATTTGCCCGTCAAGCACCATGATGAAACTGGCTCTCATGAACACCTTCCCAGGAAAGTAAGACCAAAACCTACCTCTGCTGCAGAGGTTACCAACCTCAAAAATCACCAATTAACAGCAACTCAGATCAGAGCCACTATGAAGGCTTTACAGATCATGAGTAGCATACAGCTCAATATTAACTGTTCAAATGAGATTACTGCATTTAGGATGCTTTCAGCATTGCTTTACAATGTAGAAATAAATAAAAATCAGGAACGACCATGGAGTTAGAAAGTGAATTGTGTGTCTATGTGATGCATGACATTGGTTTGTTTAGTTTTGCACTGGAGCTATAAAAAGAATGAAACTAATAAGTGATGGAAGACTATCTCACCCGACAACTTTTCCATAACTTCCATAATTAACATATAATGTAGTTTGTATTAATATCAGACCAGCATGTTGATGTGTTTATGACATCATTATGTAGTGGACAACCAGAACACTTCTTTCCTCTATTACAGATGGAACCAATTCAGACAAACACTAACAGTTAACACTGTTATTCAGACAAACAGGTGACATGATAGTTCAAAGAAACCGAACAAGTGTTTATGATTATGTCGAAAGTTGAAGACATACTGTCCAGTAATTTAAGGTTCTTTTGTTGCAATTTATCTATACAACATCAGAAGTAAGAATGCACACACATGCACGCACTTGCACATACACACACAGTTTTGGGGCCAGAATGAAAGAAAGATGAGTTATTATTGCTTTAGTGGTATGGTGCAGTAGTTGAGAACTGATTGGATTACATAATAGGAGAGAAATTAGACTCTTCATATCCACTTAAAAATGATATAATTAGACCACAACTCCCCTCAGACACAGCAACACCAAAACGTCAGATTAGCTAATCATGAGAGAGATAGAGAGAGAGAGAGAGAGAGATCTGTGGAATAGACAATATGGACTATTCTTTGACCGAATGACAGAGTAGTCAGATACGGTGATAAATGCATAACTAAACACTACAAATCACTCAAACCATATCTGCAAAATCACAGGATTGCATAGCTTATTGTTCTAATTAATTTAAGATGTATTCATTTGTCATTGAATTACCAAGGTCTTTGTAACTTAATTCAGTGCACATCTGTGTGAGGCTATCATACTCTTCTAATACATATCTGTAAACATTAGGTAAACATTGCCATATGGAGTAAAAGTTGGCATGGTAAATCTCTCTCTCTCTCTCTCTCTCTCTCTCCCTCTTCTTCCTCACACACAGACATCAAGCTGCATTTGAGCAACACTACTCTATTGGAAACAAAAAAAATGGTTGGTTCCTTTAATGTTCTGTGTAAATGTTGATATGAGGTTTCTGCAAGACCACAGAAAATGAGTGCATATCCTCAACCCTCCTGACCCCAGCTCCGCTGAGAGTGACACTCGATAACAAATTAATGATCTGAATAATGCGATAAATCGATCTGGGGTGATAAGTCTGATAAGGAGCCAGAGCCTCTCTCAACCCTAATAAGATTTCATTAGCTGATCTCACTTTCCTTGCAGTTTTACACAAACACACACACAAGGGAAAATGACTTAACTGGTTGAGACTTACATGGGTGACTGAAAGAACCTAGACACACAGCAAATCCCCAGGAGTTACACAAACACTAACACTTTACATTTAATACAGTGTTTTTGTTTAGTTTTAATAATAATAGATTTGTACGCCACAGTTGGATGCCTGGTCAGATGGGTTAAATGGTAGAGATGTGTCATTTCAGAGTTGCAGAATGTAGTTAAGGACATAGCCCAAGTATAGTGCCCTACAAAGAACATGCATTTGGGCTTAAAATTCATTATATCACGACACACTTATCAGTATTGTGAATATTCTGATTTCTCATATTAATGGGGCTCGGGCTAAGGCTAGGACCTATTCATTAATTGTAATTCTAATAGTAATGATAAGAATAGTTATAATAATAGTGATTATTATGTACTTGGCCTATCATACTTCATTTATTATAATATACCGTTTGTATCGAATCCCATAGCATGTTTGTGGACGCCGCTCTGGTAACCTATTATGGTTGTATTATAACATAATGTAAGCAAAAGTATTGTATTATGAAGCAAAGTATTTTGCCATTAGTGTCTAATAAGTGCTTTAGTAAGTAATTCAAAAACGTAAGGCGTGTTGGAGCGCACAGACCACACTGTAAAGGAAATGTATATTTAGTTTTAGAAAAGTTCTTTCTGGTGGTGTTTGTCGTAAGTACGTGTGAACCGTGAAGTGAAGTGAGACTGAAGTGTACAGACCCACCTTGAAACTTAAAGCCCTCGATGTGCACCCACAGGCAGAGGTCCTCAGTGTCGCAGTCGCAGCGCCACGGGTTTCCGCTGAGACCGAGCGCGCGCAAGGCGGGAAGCGCCACCAGCGTGCTCACGTTCAGCGTGGTCAAGTTGTTGCGGCTCACGTCGAGCACCTGCAGCGCGCTGTTTTCAACGAACGCGTCCGCGTGCATCTCGGACAAGCCCGGGTTGTCTGTGAGGCGCAACATGACGAGGCTGGCGAGCGCGCCGAACGTGCGGTCCTCGATGCGCGCCAGCGCGTTGAACGACAGGTCTAAATAGGCGAGCTTGCGCAGGTTGCCAAACGTCGACTCCGAGATCTCGGTCAGTGTGTTATTGCTGCAGTCCAAATACACCAAGTCGGACAGGTAGTTTAGTTGCAGCGGCGGCAGCTCGCCGATGCGGTTGTCGCTCAGGATGAGCTGGCGCGTAGCGAGCGGCAGGTCTACGGGGAAGACACTCAGCCTCTGACCGGCGCACTGCACCACCAGCTGCTCGTCGCACACGCAGCGCTCCGGGCAGCCGGCGCTCAGTGCCGGAGAGGGCGCCGCGCCCGCCGCCACCATCAGCAGGAAGGCGAGCCGCAGGCACTGAACGCTGGCCTCGGCCAAAACACGCATGATAACGTCGGCCGCCTCATCAAGCGCGTGTGCCCGAGCGCACGCGCATCCTTCATGGAGCCCGCGAAGAGACCGAGAGCACTTTGGGGATTTTCACAAGAAGTACTTTGTGTATCTCGCTACCGGTGTTCACATGAGTCCCCGGTGTGCAGCATCAGATGTTTACCTGTCTGGTGCGCGCACAAGTCCCTTAATTCCTGAAGTGACCGTGATGCCGAGCAATGTGGTCCGTTTTTGATAAATACTTCAAAGTGAGCTGGAGTCCGCCTTCACTGCGATGCAACGCAATCAGAGGTTTCCCCGAAATGTCTCCTGCCTCTGTGTCTTTGTGTCTTTTGTTTCAGCGTCGGATATCCCCAGAGGAGCTCGTGTAGACGGCCACGGGTAAATCGCTCTGAAGTTGCGACTTGCCTCCTTTTTGCAGCTGTGTGTGTGCGTGTTTGTGGGGGCGCGGTAATGAGGGGCATGGAAAGGAAAGACCTGGCAAACGAGAGACTGTCCATGCACTCTCAGCGTTAAGACCGTATACCTCTTTGTTCCCTGCCTGACTGTTCGTCTGTCTGCGCACTTGGGACACCAGATCGACAGTCATCCAGATCGTAGAACCAAGTTGTTGCCGACTGTGACGCATTCAGGAGTTGGTGACATGCGTTTCTTCAGTCCAGACAGAGGTCCACGTGACACAAGGCAAGGGGCAGCGCGAGAAAATTCGAGTTTCATTCACTTTTATCCTGAAATGCTGTGGAGGCGCAGGAATCCACTATAATTTCACTCAGCAGCACGTGTGTTTGCCTGTCATCGAGGAACAGAGTGTGTGCGATCATCCCAGTCACTGACGCTGGAAAAAGAGAACAATAGAGAGAAAGGGAGAGCGAGAAAGAGAGATAGAAATGTACGCTATTATCTGGTAACCAATCTAATTTATACCTCCCCTCCCATCTCTTATAAACCTCCACACAAGTTTGTTTTTCATTGTACAGGTTTTAACAGGTTGGTGCATTTGTTTGTTATATAACAGACAAAATAGTGCTATCGTAAGAATATTCATACAAGATAATAATAGTCGCCAAGTTGCATGGGAAAGCCACAGAGAGAGCCTTTGTGGCACTAATTCTCAGTTCCTCTGACAATAGGAAGGTTGCAACCCCTTAATGGGAGCAGCTGAAAGAACACCACTAACAGGCATATTGACCAGGTTAACACTTTTGAACAAAAGGTCAGATATTCCTAAACCATTATCACCTCTATTGGACCATGTGTTCTGATGACACTTTAATTTGATTTAAAATGGACTATTACATTTTGATAACGTCGGCCGTCTCATCAAGCGCATGTGCCCGAGCGCATAAGCATAAACATACTGTATGCTGTCTGTGCCAGCTCAAGCAGACACCATCATTAAAGCACGAAGGAACGTACCACATATTAAGAAACTTTAAAATTCATTAAATTTATTTATTTATTTTTTTCTAAAATGGACCTGTTGTAAAATATTGTAGAATACTTTTAGAGACCAGTGTAGCTATGTGAGATTTGTGATGTTCATTAAGAAATATACAGTTAAATATCTTAAGCTGCCAGTGATTCTGACCCCTTCTGCCTTTCGGGCCTGTCTGGTTCATCGTGGTGCCCCATTTCTGGTTGGAGTTCTCATCACCTAGAGGCCTCTGGTTCTCTGCTGAAGATGGCCCTGTGTGGTCTGCTTGGCATGTGTTTAGTGACTGGGGATGGCCGCTTGACCCTGAAGATGGTCTTGGACTCAGCTGATACATACAGTTTTACTCTGATGACTTGTGACTGCAGTTGCTCAATAATTTATGAATAAAATTCCCCCAAACATTTTTGTTCCTGTTTTGGAGCTTC
Source organism: Clariallabes teugelsi (assembly GCA_030014215.1). NCBI lineage: Eukaryota > Metazoa > Chordata > Actinopteri > Siluriformes > Clariidae > Clariallabes > Clariallabes teugelsi. Next base: position 2,374,983 of record JAQMYG010000020.1, on the reverse strand, counting down.
CAATAACAAAAGTGGCCTTCTTGTTAACTTAAAAACTTCCCCTGTTATACTGAACTTTCAGTCTCCTAACACACAGTATGACTGGAGATCAATCCCTGCTATCTGATATTACATAAATGGGGATGCGTTCCCTGTTCCTCTCAAGTCTGGTTCCTCTCAAGGTTTTTTCCTATTGCCATCTCAGGGAATCCTTGGCCTTGATTTTTTAAATTCTGTAAAGCTGCTTTGTAACAATGACCATTGTTAAAGGTGCTAATAAATAAAATTTAATAAAATTTAATTGAATCCAATATCTCAGTGTAATTTCAGTACATTCAAAGATGTTCATTTGGTTCAGGGAATTCAATTACAACTTATATTCTAACAGTGACTGAAAACAATTTCCAAATTGTCTTTAAGAAGTCAATTATGACAAGTTGATACTGCACAATTACTAGGCATTTAAAGGCAGAAAAGCACAAATTAATGTCAGCATTAAATAAATAAAACAGTGCTTATAGGGTCAGTGGTTTTGGACAGTTCGCATATTAGCTGGTCAGTGCATTCATGGCAGCCCTGGCAGCAGATGGGTGGTATTCTCTGATCGATGTCAGTATACAGCATACGATTGAGCTCGTTAGTGTAACTTTCATCCTTGGGTAGATGCCAAGGGCTCAGCTTGCAGATGGAAGGGTGTCAGGTGAGGGTGAGGAGAGAATCTTCATTATTATTTAATACAGGGGTCACCTGTCAGGGGACTTGTTGCACTGCCTGGAACAGGCTGTCTTTCCACCAGTCATCCCAGTGTGATGTCTGAGCAGATCGAGTGCAACCTGGATTTATATCTAACATTAGAAACCTTGTGCCTACTCAGAAGTGTTTTCCTGAGGACGCTGCTGCATAACTGAGATCAATGGTGGTTCTGCATAAACAGCTCACAAATAATCTCTGAAAATGACAGCAGATACTTCGCCCTGGGTTTAAAGTACATCCTTCACCACTCGTACACAACAGACTGGGTCAGGAATGGAGCTTATCATTTACAACCTGCACCCTTACTGCTGTGCTCTGGTTAGGGTTTTATGTTTTAAAGATTATGTGTAATTTTTGTAATCTTGCAAGCCGGTCTATTTTCATAGCTTAAACTTCTTTCTTACCTTGAACTTCTAGATATGTCAGTGAGAGTGTCTTATTCTGCAAATATCATCTAGATGTTTAATCAGATGATTAAAATCCTTCAAAAACTGAGATATCTTATATATTATTATGCAAATGAAACAACAGACAGCTAAGTAGATTGCATCATTCAAGATTATGAAGCTTGTGCCCAGAAAAGTGGAAAAAGGATTTTAGATTGTTATTAAGTCTGTGCCTCAGACTATCATTTTTTGTACTAAGGTCAGCATAGCATACAATCAGTTATATTTGGATAGCTGTTGGCTTTTCATTCCCTGATACGTGGAATCCACAATGATTGAGAAACACTCTATTACCCCAAGAAGGACAATCTGAAGAAAACTTATGGGAGCTAAAAGGCTGCAATGTCTTGGTAGAACTATTAATAAGTCACACTGTTCTCCTTGTGTCTGAAATAATGTTCTAGCCATAAGCTGCACAGAAGCTTGTAAAATACAATAGTGATTATATTTAACAATTTACACACAGCCTTTAAATGTTACTCACAGAACATTTTACTGTGTTGGCATCATATAATATCAGGGGCAACAACAAGAACTAAAAAGCAACTATTAGTTCCTGATTCTTTTTTTTCCATAGTGCATTCCTTTTAACAAAGACAACTACAGTATATCGTTTTTTTTGTCCAACATGCACTATTCCTTCACACACACACACACACACACACACACACACACACACACACACACACACACACACACACACACACACACA
>JAQMYG010000020.1:2362082-2372993 GCA_030014215.1 Clariallabes teugelsi | reverse complement strand
ACACACACACACACACACACACACACACACACACACACACACACACACACCTACACACACACACACACACACACACAAACACACACACACACACAAAGCTTTTTAGGTGATAAGAAAAAAACACAAGCTTCTACCTCTAAAACATGCTCAGACAATATTTATTTTCACACTGCAAAACTACAAAGACAATATAATAAACACCTTATTACTAATTATCCAGTTAATTCCAAAAGTTTTTGTTTTTCATTAATTTATTCATGGACAGTACCCACTTTTTCCTGATCATGGTTACAGTGCACCCAGAACCATCAGCTATTCCAGAGTGCAAGGCAGACACACTGCATGGGACAGTGATCCTTCACACTCGTTCACCCAGGCAATTTAGAGGAGCTAATCTATCTAATACTGGAAAAATTTAAATGAAACAAAACAAAAAAACACAATTAAATTAACATTTTGTTTGTAAAGCAGTTTCAACAACTGACATTGTCACAAAGCAGCTTTACAGAAAAAAAAAAATCCAAATATAAATAATAAAAAATTTATATATTTATAAATTTGTAATTAGTTTGCCCCTAATGAGCAAGCCGGAGGCGAGAGTGGTGCATAGACATGGAGAAAGCATGCACGACTCTGCAAAAACAATAATCAAAGCTCAGAATTTAACCTCTTTTAACGATTTGTAATTGCCACAAGGGAGCTCATATTGCACTCTGATTTCTGAATCGCTAAAAGTTGAAATAAAGTCATTAAGCGAGAGAAAAGAAGGCAGTAATGATCTCCAGGAAATTTGGCTTTTATGAAGGGTTATATGAAAGAATTTTTTTTTTCTAAATTTATCCCGGCCATTCATGCATTATGCAGAGAGCATGCACAAGTGCTGAGGAGGAAAGAGATTATGCTGTTGGAAAAGACCACATGGCATGAATTAGAAAAATAGAGTTGATTGAAGAGTTGATTATTGAATGAAGTAGCCATTGCCAAGTTTTACTTTAGCTGATTTCAGAATGTATGATTTTCTGTAGGTTACTAAATTATGTATTTTATTAACTATTACTTTAAATATCATGCATGTCTATCACTTTGCATGAATGGCCGTGTTGCAATTTATTCCAGTGAGCCAAAGAAAGTATTACCTTAAGGAATGAGAAAGCATTTGAAGGGATTTGACACTGGGAAGATGTAAGAATTCATTGACAGGGAGAGCAACAAAAGAAAAACCTGGGAAATATTGAAGTCTTGGAGATCTTTCAGAAAATCCCTAAAAATAAGCTAATAAATGTATATAAAAATAAACACTACTGATAAAGAACAAAGCTTACATAAAATTTAGTAAACATTTGTTAACTCAAAATAGCGTTATTTAATTTTACCTTAATAACCTTAACAATTTTAATAGTAAATTGTTTTGTATTTGGTATGTACTAACTTAGGGAACAAATAGATTTTACTTTATTCATGTTTTTATTATTTATTATGTTCCTTTGGCACTAATGTTGATCGTTGATGAATTTTAATTTATAATTTATTATTGTGTCATAAACATACAAAACATATTCTCATCTGCTGTCAATCATTAATATGGATATATTTAGCTCAGTGGGTCCTCAGAAAGGTCTTGTAGTGTTGTATAACTTAAAAGTCTTATAGCTCCCAGGTCCCTTGTTTTAAACCTAGGCTTGGTGGTTTACTGACTATTTGAAGTTTTGTATGTTCTTCCTGTGTTCATGTGGCTTTCCTGATTTCCTAAATGGACTGGCTATGCTTAATTGCCCATAGGTGTGAATGTGTGAGTGCATGGTGCGCCATAATGGACTGGCATCCCATGTGGGGTGACTGAGTGATTGAGAGAGAGAGGTTCTTTACATTTACATCTATTAGCGTAGAAAGGAAAGCACAACTCCTACAACTCATAACAGCAGAAAAAAATGTAAACACAATTATAGCTCTAACATATAGTTCATATGTTAGAGCTATAATTGTGTTTTATTTTTTTTCCTGCTGTTATGAGTTGTAGGACGAGAGAAAGATAGAGATAGATATGTATGACGAGAGAAAACAGGCCCAATATGGGAAGAGCCAACATGTACAAGGTGTCAGACAAATATTCATGAGCAGAAGATGTGGCATTGCTCTTCCTGGAACAGATTGACTAAGCATTAAATGTGATTTAAAACACTAGGTAACTGCCATGGTTTGTGTGCCAGTTTTATTTGACTGGTAACCTGATTTAATGGCATGATCATGGCAATTCACCATGAACCATGCAGGACCATATTCTGTAAATTTAATGGTCTTTCAGACTAGGACTCAAAATGCATTAAGAAATTAATGTGTATGCACCTCTAACTTTACCATCTATAAACCAGCATGATACAAATAGCCAATAAACCAGGTCAGCATCTAAAAGATGTTTAAAACCCACCGACCAGCATGAGCTGCATTACGTAGATATAACTGTTTAAAGGAGCTGTTCATTGACTTTGAAATGGTTTACATGTCCTGAGAAAGAAGTCATAAAATTTAACTTTTTTAAGATGATGTTTTAGCTTGTCAGGGCTCAATTCCCTAAAGCGTACTCTGATTTCACCAGTTATTCTTTCTTTACTACACCTTATGGTAACAAAAGATGTCTTCATCAATACATATGCTGATACAACAAATGTACACGATATGCCCAAAAGTATGTGGACACCTGATCATCCCTGGTTCTTCCTCAAATTGTTTCCACAAAGTTCTGCACAGATCCCTGAACTCAACCCCACTGGTCATCTTTGGGATAAAATGGACTGCTGCCTGCTCACCCCAAGATCAGTGCCTGACCTAATTATGCTCTTGACTGTAGATGAATGATCACAAATAACTATAGCAATGATGATGACGATGATTATAATAATAACAATAATAAAAACAATAATAATAACAATTATGATTATTGTTGTTGTTCTTAGCTTATCAGTTTTGAGAAAATAAGGATAACAATATTTAAGTTATTCACCTGACCACTGAACTTATTTTACTGATTAATGATCCTTGGAATCCAATTATTTAATTATGCAGGAACACACAACAACAAATAGATATATAAACCAGTCCAGAGAGAAATGAGAATTACAAAGACAAAAACAAAAAGAAAGACTATTTAAATATGAATATATAATATATTGTAATTTGTTTTAAAATGTATCTTCTTATTTTGGCAATTATTTATTTGTTTTTCTTTCTTTCTTTTTTAGAGAAGATCCGTGAAGATTTCTTACAGCGCTGCCAGACAAAACCCGGAAGTAGACGCTGCAACTAAGAAGCTCCCGTGATGCATTTCGCTCTGTAAACGCAAACAATCTGTTTTTTTTGTTTGCGTAATTTTTACATAATTGTTATCCTTTTTGTTTAAAAATGATATATTACAATAGGTAGACACAGTATAAACCAATTACTATGTTTTATTATTTGTAAATACAATGATTATGACTGTTCATTCACCGTCGAGTGGAAATATATGGCTTGTGAGGTTGTGCTCCTCCCATTCAAATGCGCGTCATTGAATTTCCCAGGATAAAGCGGGAAGATGAATGAATGAATAATTTTTGGAGGCCCTGCTGCGTGGTGGGGCTTGACACTGTTTAAAAACAAGAATAAATTTAGTTCATTAAATAAGTATTATCCCGAAGGAATCAAGAAGTAAGCGCAGGATGGATGAGCGTAATTCCCGATTTAAACACATGCTTTGATGATCTTAAGTGTAAAATCTTCCACCTTTTAACCAGTGGCGTTTTATTCTGGAAGTCAAGGGAAGCAAGAACTTGTAATTTTAATGAAATCAATTTAATTAAAATTAATTACAAGAAAAATGATCCGTTTTGTTTCGGTAACTCCTCTTGTGTGGTTCCTGACTGCTGCCACTTCTCTTTTTTCCGCGAGTATTTTACCATGAGAGAAATCGACCCCCACCCACTTTTACCATAATGTCCGAATGGAAGCCAGGAAAGCCTTCCCTTTTTACATTTAGCAGAGCGACTTACATTTTTATCTCATTACACATCTGAGCAGTTGAGGATTAAGGGCCTAATTCAAGGCAACTTGGTAGCCATGGGGTTTGAACCTGGGAGCTTCTAAACCATAGTCCACTGAGCTACCCCTGACCGACCCATTGTTTGATAAATTTGGTCCTATACATTTTGTTCTGTTCTGTATTTATACTGAATACAGATATTTATACTGTTAATATCCCATCTAATCACCATAATCTAGTCTCTTATGTTGTGTACTGATTTGATCATGTACTTTCATTTTCTGTTTTTATTAATTTTACAGGTGCACCTTATGTGTAGTTACTTAAGTTCCCACATGTATATACAATATTTATGTAATTGTACATAGAAACAGGATATTCTGATTATTTTGCAACATTTTAAAATTCAAAATCTATCAAACATTCAAAATCTATTAGTCTTTGAAGATGAGGAATGTCCATTGTCTCCTTATTGAAACCCTAGCTATCGCTGTTTGCCAATATCAGGGGAGGTGACACTGAACATTATGTCTCTTGTTTTTAATAAATATAGGACGTTCTGTGCAGGCTCTTATTTGGCTCCTCAAACCATTTGGAGAATTCTCTGGATATAAACAACATAAAATGTTAATATGGAATGACCAGGAGAGAAAATGTCCCCCAGATTATAAGCAGTTGCCCTACACCCGGAAGGGTGCAGTTATCTGGGAAATAAAACAATCCCAACAATAATAAGGTTAATAAATTATTATGGTGTCAATGATTGGACATATTAACATAATTAAAAGGTCGATGATGTCAAAGTATTTAAATATTTTTCAGTCTATCCTGCTCACCCTTCTAGATGTTTTATCTTCACTGAAAATAAAAAATGTTACCGTGTTTGTTTCTATGCCTTCCATATGACCGTGATGCCCAATATGCACTGCGATATCAGACTGCCCAATGTGCACTGCTATTACCTGGCAGCCTAACCATGTGAAGCCACATATTACTTTTTTAAAAATATTTTTTTATATCTCATGCTGAATAAACATAGAAAATAATTCATTGAATCTGCCATTCAATGTGTGACATGCACGTTATGCTCAAAGCTACATCCGCGCATGCTACACATTGCTGTCCAGGAAACGGCGCGAGCAGTTGCACACAAGTGAGTTACATTTATACTTATTCAGTGCAAATCCAAATATTTTTACAATCACTGAAAATATTCCTCATACACATACATGGCTCAGATTGCGGAGAAGCTAAGGGGAGGTTGGCTCCTCTGAAAAGGATACAAGCTCCCTTGAAAGCCTCCCCTGAGACTTTTAGAGGGAGATCTAAAAATATGTCCACTTTTGTGTTACATGAAAGATTTTATTTTCCATAAATTCCTTAAATAATAATAATAATAATAATAATAATAATGTGTAAATGTTGTGTGTTTATTCACTACTTACATTCCATTTTCTGAACATCTGTCTTCACTAATTAACACAGTTCGATGTCTATTCCTGTAGTGGCCACCTGTGTGTGGTGGCGCTACACTCAAACACTGTTCAGACAGTGTGGTTTTCTCTGCTTTTTAAGTTTGTGTTTTTGTTTGCTCTGATTAGGTTTGTGTGATTCTTAGGTTGGTGTGATTGTGTCAATTTGAAATGTTACTGAGAGTTTAAACTGCCTGCAATAGTAACAGTAGAATGTTCACAGTAACTCTATTATTGACTGTGCTGTCACACATTTCATGTATACATGGGCATGTGTTGTTGGTCTTTCAGCTGCTCCCGGCAAGGGGTCGCCATAGCAGACTATCCGGTCCGCACACAAGCTTGGCACAGGTTTTATGCCGGATGCCCTTCCTAATGCAACCCTCCCATTTTTTGGCGGCTTGAGACCGCCACTGCATCTAGGGACTGGGGTTTGGGCATTGGCTGGGAATCGAACCCAGCCCTTCCGCATGGTCCAATGATATTAAATTGAGTTACTACTACAATATACATCATTCATTCAGATCGTATAATGCTCTTTCCAAATGCTTATCATGCACTTACTATGTTGGCATTGCGTCTGGCAAGTTAGTGTAAAATCAGTGACATGCACAGTGTGTTTCATCAAGAAGTGTGAGGAATGCAATCCAGTATTTATACAAAATAAACTCTGGCCAGGATAAAAATACTGTTGTAAAGAGTGTAAATTTTGTATATATATGATAAGTATGTTAAAATTTGTCTCATATATTATTTTACACTTTGTGAAATACATCATTGGCAAATTTGTATGAATGTGGTTGTGGAGATAACGGGATCAACACTCAGCATTACATTTACAACTTTTCATAAGTGCTTAAGTGTGAGAACAGAACTTTCTCTAAATATTTCATGATGATGATGCCAATGCACAGAAGTTATTTAGAAGATTAACTTTTGCATGTATCTGGTCAGGTCCACAGTCAGTAATTCACTTTGTCACATTAATAACAAATTCAATTTAATCAAAATCGGTTAAGAATTATGCGAGTTACAGTCAATTTTGTAGAGAAGTTTGCATCTGTCAATCACATTGTATTTGTTTACGAGCTGATCTTGACCTATCCAATATGGCGGACGAGCACACGCATAGTGGCGGCGTCTTACAGCAGCGGCGAATGAGGAGTCTAGGTTTCTATCCAGGACACCCAACGGGGCTGTCTTTTGAATCCCGGAAGTAACTACTGTCGCTGGATATTTTCCCATAATGCTTTGCACGCTGTAAACTCTTATGATTTGTATTATTTTACGTATTTCTTATTTGTTAAATATGTGTTCTACCTAGATTCATACACTTTGACATGTATTATGGTTGATAAGTATAAACCAGCATAACGGTTGACTCACCGTCGATGGGAAATAGATTGCTTCTGAGGTTCTGCTCATCCGGCGGTGGCGTTCGGTATTGAATTTTACAGGATAATCGGTATAGAAATTTTTGGAGGCTCCACCACGGGGTGGAGCTATTATACGTGGTTGAAAGAAAGATTCTAAAGCATGTTGTTTTTCTAAGTTTTAAATAGTTAAATATAAATAGTTAGTAGTTTTTATTGGTCATCAATAACGCAATTATGGTTGAAACCATTTTAAATGTCAGTAGTGTAATATTTTTATGTTAACAACGCCAAGTATTCCAGGTGTTTATATTCATCGAGTAAGTTGCAAACGTTTCACGGTGTTCCGAGTGAAGGCATTCTGTGGAGAAAAGTTTTCTGACGTTCTCTACATGATGGAGCTTTATGGAAACGGGGAAGAAATGTTGAATGCATAATCCGGAAACTGCGAAGTGGGAGAAATAGCCAATAAAATGGGGATTTCGCTTTTCAGGAGAAAAAATTAAAGTCAATCAAGGTATATAATCTAACAATATATGAAACAAAATCTGAAGAGAAAATTTCTGGGAGTATACTTTGATGAAAAATTGACATGGAGAGAGAATGTAATATATGTGAGTAATAAAGTGATATGTCATGAGATGTCTTGCAGGGAAGTAGTATGGGCCTAGCATTGAGTATGTGTGTATCTATATATACACACTCACACCGCCCTTATAAGAACAAAGATGGAGTATGGCAATATAACATATGGAGCAGCAGCTAAATCTGTGTTGTCAGGCCTGGATATAGTGCAAGCTCAGGCTCTAAAAGTGTCTAGGAGCAGTTAGAACCTCTCCAGTGTGTTATTCAGGTTGAAGTGGATGAAATGCATTGTGGCTACATAGAAAACAGCTAGTGGTTAATTATTGGATCAATCTGGGAAGGCATGGGGAACCGTCAATGAGAAATAGTCTTTATATATCTATGGTATTTGCTAACCAGTTCATTTGTCTCATCATGCTGGATTGTTAATATTTTCAAATCAACATTTGGCGTTTATAATACACAGAGGGAGGGGCCTAACACACCACACTACAGTTGCAAAAAAAATTTTTCCATACAAACCCATCTCTATTGCTAGCTGATATTAATGATCAAGCATGATGGGACAACTGACCTGGTTAGCAAATACTATAGCTATATTGACCAGAAATACAAAAATAGCATACAAGATGGGTCTAAGGACCAGGAATCAGTGAAAAACTGGAGCTGCAGTTACAAAGTAGAGAGTAGCAAGAGAACTTATGATTATCTGCGTGTATATACTGTGGAGCTGTATGCATTACTGATGGCATTAGAATTGGCTGAGAAGGATAATCACTAAAATGTAGTGATTTGTAGTGACTCAGTAGCAGCATTTCAATCATTAGTATAGCAAGCATATTGTGTATTAAAACTTGTTAGCTAACTCAAGAATAGTAAAAAGGAAAAATGTCCCTTTCGTGTGGGTCGCAGCCTATTCGGGTATCCGGGGAAATGAGAGAGCAGGCGAAAATTTTTTGGGATTCATTTCACTCAAATGAGGATGGGTTCCCTGTTGAGTCTGGTTCCTCTTAAGGTTTCTTCCTAATGCCATCTCAGGGAGTTTTTCCTTGCCACTGTCACTGTCGTCCTCAGCTTGCTCATCAAGGACAATCTTATCATTTTGATTCATACACATTCACATTTCATGCAAACTTAAATAATTCTTTTGAATGTGTAATGCTGCTTTGTGACAATGTCAATTGTTAAAAGCGCTATACAAATTAAATTGTATTGAACTGAATTGAATTGAATTGAATGGTTAATGAAGCAATAATGAGACATTTGCCTTCAACAAAGTACATAGTAGACATAAGGAGGAAGTATTAATTAGCAGACTAAGAATTGGACACAGCACCCTTAATAGCATTCTATTTATAGTAGGTCAACACCCATCGGGCCTCTGTGAGGAATGTGATGAAAGTGAGACTGTCATCCCTGTATTGCTCTCGTGCAGGAAATATATGCAGAGAGACTAGTTATGGTGGCACAGGTCCAAGAACTAGGGAGAGTAAAAGGCCATGTTAAGAGTATTTTGGAATGGAGAGTCACTGATCAGGGAAGCATTTAATGTGGTTTTTAAGAAAGACTGGACTGGAAAAGACAGGGAAGCTGAATAGAGAGAGAGCAACAGTGTGGGTGAAGAGTAACTAGGCTTTGTCCTGTACATCTCCTCCTTTGCGTAGCCCCACAGGCAAAAAAATCACATGGAGGGAGATCTGGACTTCTTGGAGGCTATTCATAAGGTCCATGTTATCCCAGCCAACGTCCTGGAAAATGTTGGACTAACCCCGCACACAGAGTAAGTGTAAAGGGTGGTGCACTATGGGGTGGTGCTCCAGTGATGCTACAATTTCTATAGTTATTAAATATTGCCTAGTTAATTTTCAGCCACCCTGTAGTCTACAGACATCCCACTAGATGCCGAGTGGTATTGAAAGGGAAACATGTTGAGAAGAAAGAGTGTGTGGAAGTAATAACTGGATAAAGCAGACAAAGAGATCAAGACAAATAACAAGTCATGAGAAGATCAGGAAAAAGATGCATTTGACATTAAAGGACATTGGTCTGGAAAATCGGATTAAATTGTTCACACTGCGAAATGAAACATAGTGTTAGAGTGCTTCACGTTTTAGTTGACAAACAAAAAAACTTAACCCTTCAGGCGACATTATTTTTGATGTTTATTTTGTCACTTTTGATTAAGGACAGATCTTTTTTAGCACGTGGTCAGTATCTCTGCCTGTCAGAAACTTGTTTTATTTTTCACAGATTATTTTGTCTGCTGCACCTCATGATTACAAGAGACTTGTGTTTGCCTCAAATAAAACCCTAAATATAAACCTGATACACCCAACTATTACACCCAGATGTTCTTCTGCAGACTTCATCTTAATTGTCTATAATGCATATCCTATACAGGGTCACAGGAAGCCTGCAGCCTATCCTAGGAGTCTTTGCACACTAGGCAGAGTACACCCTGGACAGGGTGCCAATTGATCACAGGGCAAACATGCACACATTATGGGCAATTTTTGAACATCAAATAGCCTAATCTGCAAATCTTTGGGCTGTAAGAAGAAAACCCACTAAGCATGGGGGAAACATGGAAACAGACCCAAGGCAAGAACCAAACCTGGAGGTGCGTGGCCACGATGCTAACCACAAAGCCACTGCACCACTTGTTCTGCAAAGATACAAGTAAAAGTTACCATAAAAATTACAACTATAGAATTTCTGCGAATAGTACTGTAATGTTGCGCTTTCCCCTTACTAGAACAAAGAGAATTGTTGCCACAAAGATAAGTGATTTCATGGTCCGTCCAAGCTAAAGTGAAAGACCACAACCTTACTAACCACTTGTGGAATGCACTGGTACAACATTTTCACACCAGGCCTCCTCACCCAGCACCAGTGCCAAGACCTTTACACTCTTATAATAATAATAATATCCCTACAGATATTCTCCCAAAAGTCTAATGCAAATCCTTTATAAAAGAGTGGAATTTTATGCTTTAATAGTGGAGTCTATTATAACAAATCCATTCAAAAGTATGTGGACACCTGAGTCATGGTGATTACTCAGTTGTCCACATACGTTTGGCTGTATAATGTACAGTATGTGTGCTGTCTTGTGACAAAGTGAGGGGAATATGGAAAGCCATCACTAAAGTAAAGAACAAGAGCTCAATAACATGTACAGATAGGTGCATACCTGTTCCAGCATGCCTCTGGACACAAAGCAAGCTCCATGAAGTCATGGTGTGTGAAGTTTACGGTATAAGAAATTGAGTGCCCGGGCCAAATCCTTGACTTCAACCCCATTGAACACCTTGAGGATAAACTGGAACACCAGCTGCAACCAAGACCTTCTCAAACAACATCACTAATGATCTTCTGGATGAATGATCTAGTGGACAGCTTGCCCTGAACAGTGGAGTTTACTATTTATCCATTTTGGTGATGAGTATGAATCTCTCTCTCTCTCTCT
>JAQMYG010000020.1:2347786-2361982 GCA_030014215.1 Clariallabes teugelsi | reverse complement strand
ATATATATATATATATATATATATATATATATATTTTTTTTTTTTTTGTTTTGTTTTGTTTTGTTTGTTTTTTGTTAACTGATACACAACAGGACTGGAAGTGCTGCATCAGAAAACCATTAAGGGTTATATTGGTTATAAGATCCAATATTTGCAATATTTGCAAGAGATCCAATGCACCCCTTTCCTTTGGCTGTGGCGTAGGTCAGCCTTTTATCAGTTAAAAAGAAATTTGAATTTGCCTCCCTCATGCTCTAGTTGTCCTGTTTGAAAGACCCAAATGTGGCTTGTTGTACTCTTCACAGAACATTCTTTAAGCCAGGCATAATGAGAGCTTGTTTCCTGCACTTTTAGCTCAGCCATAGACCAATTTCTCAAAACATTAACTCATTCAGCCCAATTCCGAGTCCTATATAACTGTGACCTACAGGTCTTGAAATGCTTTATTGGTAGAATATCTGTCCCTGTCATGTTTTTGTAAGGATGACTATGTGTGTGTGTGGCCAGCACATCTTAAATGTCTCTTCGATTCTAGGTTACTTGACTCTTAAAGAATATAGGTATCAATGCATCACATTCTCACTGAACCTGTGGCGTCACTTGGGGTGTCTGGTATCACACGTTCCCCATTTCATCTCTTTAAGTTGGAGCAGGTATCATGTCATTCCCTGTCCTTGAGGATCAGTGTCAGTTCTGTTCGCTCTTCACCTTCACCCTTTTACCCCAGCTGCCCTGGCAGCGCCTCAGCTGTCGCTCACCTTACCCATGTACCGCAGGATAACGTAGCGAGAGAGAGAGATAGCCTTGACATACCCAAAGTAATTGACCCGTGTCAACTGATATAAAGCTCTTTTTCCGCCCATTGTGCCTATAGTATCATCTGAACTTGAGTAATCCAAGGCAGTTAGGATGCTTCTGCATGCACCAAGCCAAACATTTGAGGCTGGAAGTGTAAACTGCTAGAAAGTTTTATTTGGCAGTGTGTTCGGAATAGAAACGTGGATTAAAATCTGACCATAAGCACGAAAAAAGCTGCTGAAGGGCAGGTGAAGTTACAATCGCTGAGCAATTTATTAGGAATAAATAAATATACTAATACTAATACTGGCTAGGACTTCTCTTTGCTCTCAAATCAGCAGGACTCAAGATTAATCAGACAAGTCTACATTGTATATTGGTGAGCCTGTACTGACTGCAGGGTCAGCTTGATATCATTGGCTGAATGAAGTGCTATGCAAGAGTAGCCCATCCTGCTTAGCATTTTGAGATGCTTCACTTCTCTTTACAATTGTACAGAGTGCTTATTGCACTTATTAACTGTTTATTGCACTTACTGTAGCCCATCTGTCAGCTTTAACCAGTCTGACTTTTACTCAAGTGTTTTGGGGCCACATAACTGCTGTTCACTGGATGCTTTTTCTTCACTCTAAGTGAACTTTAAAGATTAATCTGTCTGAAAATCCCATTAGATCATCAGTTATAGACATACAAAAACCAGCCTGTCTGGCCCCAAGAATTATGCCAGGGTTAGAATCACTGGGATCACATTTTTGCATATTCTATCGGTTAATGTGAACATTACTCAAAGTTGCTGGCCCATATCTGCATGATTTTCGTGGAGACAGTGTGTTGATGATCTACAGAACAAATTCTATTTTAGGATTTATTTAAGAAATTGGGTGAGGACTTACGGGGATTATGGAGCGAATAATGTCTGTACATTAGAAATGCTTGTGCGCCGTGTTAACCTTGTTTCCTCAAACAAACAACGTTGGGAGGGGATGGAGAAGAAAACTGTGTCTCTTTTTTTAATTCACAATTTTAGGGGCTAGTTTCAAGTTTTTTGTATGAACTTTTACAAGTAACTGGATTGGAAATTTTGCACAGAAGCTGTCAACCCTGATTAATAACATTAGTTCATGTGTGTTTGTCTCACACATCTACTCAATCACAAACAAAGGTTATGTCTAAAACCACTTGCTTCACTGTATGCAGGATGACTGTCTATTAAGTGGCTACTAAGAGTATAGCATATGTCATCTACAACAGCCTCTCAGCAAATTTTGTTTAAGGGTATGTCAGTATTGATGTCATCACGTCCCACAAATATCTGTGGTCACAAGATGCTGCTGCTACAAAGCCTCAGTTCTTAAGGGTGTAAGCTATACCTCTCTATAATGTGATTTTGTGATGTATAAGTGTGCGTCAAAAAATATCCACACTATGGCTTTAGAATTTATTTTAATAAACTTTTAATCTCCATCATCTTCATCAGAAGTAAATCTTCATCCTCGTAGGGCTGCTTTCATGGGACCAAACAGGTGAAGGTCGAATGGAGCAAGTTTTTGCAGAGTGTCGACAGTGTGGGCAGAAGTGTGCGGACGCAGTTAGATAGCAGTTCTCTTGGATAGCAGTTCTCTGTGTCTACTGATTTAGGCTTCAGCTCTTCAATAAGCATCTGACTGTAATGGGCACTGTTGATTGTTGAACTTCTTCCTGATAATGTTCCAATACTGGCCCTTGAGAATCCCAGAAATCTGTAGGCATCAATTTTCCAGTTAATGGTTGACTTTTGAACTTTTTCTTGGTCTGCGATTGAGGATGTTTCCGTTCCATATTCTGCTGTTTGTTCTCAAGCTCGTAGTGATGAATCCATGTCTCATCACCAGTAATGATTCTCTTTAAGAAACCTTCACCTTTCTTAGAGTATTTTGTTTCTGCAGAAAAACAAATATACTAACACTTTCTCCATACTGCGCAGGTACCACGCATCACTGCATACTGCTCTTCTTTTGTGCAAATCAAAAGTGGGGCATCCATATTTGTCTGCACCGCAGTTACAAATGAACTGTTGTAGAACAGCAGTGACTGGGAAGACAGTAACCTTGAATGGAAAGCGCTGATAAGACAGTGCGGCCAACAGAACCTTTAATATAATGTGTGTATAAGTGTGTATAATTTTTGACTCACCCACAAAGTTAGGATAGAAAGTCTCTAAACAATTAAAAAAAGAAACCAAGCTGCTACACTCTCTTGAATAATCAGCCAATATCTGAGATCTGATGATGATGTCAATGCATAATACACGCGAATGCATCTCTCATCGACACAATATTAGGTAGGTGGTTTAAATGTTACAGCTGATTAGTGCATGTTTTGTTTAATATCTCATTCTAGGTTTAATTTCCTTTTGCCATTATAATAACCTCTACTCTTTTGAGAAGGCTCTCCACTAGATTTTGGAGCATGGCTGTGGGTAGGTCAGGCATGGAAGTTGTATAGGAGGCTTGGGATGCAGGCAGAGTTCCAGATCATCCCAAAGGTTGAGGTTGTCTTTATAAAGCTGTCCAATTGTAATTGTACTGCACTCAAATACATCCTATACAACTGTGTCTTTAATTTTGGGGCAACAGAAAAGGCCATAACTGGGTGTTATGGACAGGTGTCCACAAAGAAATTGACTATATAGTGCATATTTGGAGAATCAGCCTGTTGTATACATAAGGTAAGATGTAAAAATAGAGTGAGTCTCCCTGATGGGCAAGCAAACCATGCTTTTCCATGTGACAGGTGAAGATACTATCCACTATACTAACATGGTACTGATTTGTTTTCTAGAACAATAATTGAGTTTTCAAAAAAAAAAAAAAAAGTTAAACTATGAAATTACATATATGGCATTAGGTAATTATCAACAACAACAACAACAACAGTCAGTTGTTATTTTAAGACATGAAGGTAAAGTGCTTCTGCAAAACCTATCAAGCAGCATGATAAAACTAGCTCTCACGAAGACCACCCCAGGAAAGCAAGACCAAAACTTAACTCTGCTGCAGAGGAGAAGTTCGTTTAGAGTTAACAGCCTCAAAAATCACCTATTAACAGAACCTCAGATTAGAGCCTTTATGAAGGCTTTACAAAGCACAAGTAGCAGACACATCTGAATATCAACTGTTCAAAGGAGATTATTGGAAGATTTTCTACACCTTCAACATTGTTTTACAATGTAGAAGGAATTGAAAATCAGGAAAGACCATGGAATTAGAAAGTGTGTCCAAATCTTTGACTGGTAGTGTCATAGTGTAGTAGGAACATTTACACATTGTTCAAACCCAACTCTATAACAGTGCTTAAGTATGAAATTCATGTCTGTGTAATTGCGACATTAAGATAATTTTCCATTATTTATTATTACTAATAATACTTGAGAATTCAAGATTCTTCATTGTCAATATATGAGTATAGCAAAACTAAAGCAATCTGTGCAGTGCAACTCAAATTATAACTTATAACAAATAAATTTTTTTGTGCAGGCTAAATAATGCAAATTATATAATCCATATATATATAATAAAAGGTTACCATCATCATCATAAGAAACATCCTGTTATATGATGAATAATAAATGAATACTTGAAAAATGTAAACATTACTACAGTAGATAAATTTTGTGTAAGTGCAGATTGTAAGTATGGCTGAGTTACCGGAGCAAGAGAATCAAACTATTGTCACTTATTATTATTTAAACCATTCCACAGACTGTACATGCTATAACTGGCTGTACAGGTTAGCAATACAATTTATATTTTAAGAAATTATGTAATTGCAAATCAAACTATTTTTTGTTACATTTAATAAGTGCAATCTACACTAATGAAACTGGAAACATTTGATCATCTGCAAATCTTAATGAAAATATTTGATCATAAATAACTTGAAATAATGTTTAAAACTATGGAGTAAATCAGAGAATGGTTTTGCCTGGGAATATTAGGCTTACATAATGAAGACAATTTTAGTATAAAATTTATGTCAGACAATTTACTTATTTGAAAAAGTTAAGATTTTGATGGATAAAGATATTTTTTAAAACTAACATTTAAAACTTACAATCCAACATGGTCAGATACTTTAATTTGTTTCCAAGTTGCCTCATCCAATGCCTTGTACACGACACACCATACTGTAGAAAGCTTATGCTCACACTAATTAAACAAGACTAAAGAGCGCCCTCTACAGGTGCAGTGTAATATCGAAAACGAAGTCACTCATCTTTCTATAAGTGTATTTCTATCTTTGTTTGCTATAGTAAAGTTTGAATAGTGGATGATGCAAACACTGCCCCATTTCCTGCTTATAATACTGTTCACTACTATTTTACCAATAGTTTACACTACATTTTCTGTGTTTTTAGTATATGTATTATCCTGCACTCATCTCACTGATGTGTATTTACACTTCATATACACTATATTGTTATGTGTAACACCCTGGTTCTGGAGAAACAAAATTTTATTCCAATATATACAAGCTATAAAGAGAAACGAAAGCAAAAACCCACTTGATTTGAAAAGTGGATGAAAAGTGGATCTCCTGGAGAGGAACCAGAAATACAGGCCAAACAATATACCAACTAAATTCCAATCCTGAAAAAGCACTACAACAGAATAACACAACAGTTTGGTGGTGTCAGTATGTCTCCAGCTTGATACAGTTAGGGCAAGTGAGGGACATGCAACGATATATTAAATGTTATTTATTTTGTATGAAAAATAAAAACGAAATAGTTGCTGTTCAAGTACTGTACTTTCAGATGCGTATGTACTTTCAGATGGGCAGGTGTTCACAAACTGTGTTCTGGCTATGTAGTATGTATTGAGAGTATGACCCTATTGATGAATAAGTCTCTAAATTGTAATAGAGATAGAAAAAGAGACAAAACCAGAGCTGAGATAAAAGTTCCTGGACGTAACCTGCGTAATAATTAAAAATGATATTTTGACACTAAAACCAATTATCTTTACTTTAGTATGAGGTTCTTGTATATGCATTTGTGATTTCCAGTGTTTCTTTGCGTGTTACAGTATTTATTACTACTCCACTGGCTGATGCATCAGTTAAAATTGGGCTTGCCAGTTTGGATTAGTTGTTTTAAAAAATGCATGTCCATATATTTGTGTTCAATAAATTTAAATCCATAGGTAAATGTGTGTGTATCCGGTTCTCTTGACTATCTTCCTAGACCTAATCCATACATACAGGGGAATGTTTAAAAATGTTTTTTCTCCTTTTGTTTCATTTGTGTACATGAAAACAGCATGTAAAAACATTGTCAAAGCACTACCGTTGCCATGAAGGGGTGGTGCTTGTTCTGTAGCAAGATTGAGGTAAGTGGTATGTCAAAGTAACTTCCACATGAACCATGTCTCCCAGTCCAGGTGACACATGTTGTAAGCGAAAAAATGTGATTAATCAGACCATACCACAGTTCTGAGGCTCACATGCCCATTGTACTGTACAGTAGGTGCTTTCAGTTTTTATATAGGGATCAGCATGTGTATCTGAGCAGCTCCACAGGCAGCAAGCTGGGATAAACTGTGTGTTCTGACACTCAGAGCCAGGATTAGATTTTCCAGCAATTTGTGCTACCGTAGTTTTTCTGTAAGATTGTTCCAGATGGGCTAGCCTTCACACCATATGTGCATTAGTGAGCCTTGAGTGCCTATGACCCTTTTTCTGGTTCACAGGTTTTTCTTTCTTAGTTTACCTTTTGACAGGTGCTGACCACTGCATACCAGAAACACCTCACAGTACCTGACAATTTCGAATTGTTCTGACCCAGTCTTCTAGAGATGACAGTTTGGTCCTCGTTAAAGTCACTCAGATCCTTATGGCTGCCTGTTTTTTCAGCATCTAACACATCACCTTGAAGAACTGACTGTTCACTTGCTGCCTAATAAATCCCACTGTTTGACAGGTGCCACTGTAATGAGATACAGTGATATTATTTATGTCATGTGGTTGTGGTTTTAACCATATGTTGTTGCAGATGCAAAATTGCTTATTGATTGTAAGTGTCCATATGACAAACAGCTAATTTGCATGGATTGTTTTTTGGGTGGATTGCCCATCTTAACCCTGATGATATAGCTATAAAATCGCAAGGCATCCAGGGTATAGTTTAAGGAGATAGAGGATGAGAAAGGTGGTGTACAGGAAATATTATGGGAGTGCACCAAAAGGTTTCTGCCTATAAAATTCAGTAAGTTCCACTTCAGACTTTGTTGAGAATAGCACCATCTAGTGGTGAAGAGAACTGAACTTTAACGCCTTTTTAAGAACATACAGGAAATAAGACCATGACTTGAAATAATCTCAATAAACCATCTAACCATAATGTATTAACTACAATTATTAAAACTATGGATGAAAAAAACATAGATAACAGTACTGATGTGAAAAATACAAGTCGCAAAATGTCTAAATGGAAATGTGTACTCCAGCAAATCACAGCAAATAAATGATATGGGTAATATTACTTTTCATGACATTTAAGAGTGACAGTTGTTTGATGAAAAAGATAAATGGACAGAATTAAACACTCCCCGTGGAGGCACACACCTGTATGCACTTTATATTAATGTACACACAGAGTAATGAATGTGCCAGTGTTTGTTCAACCTTGTCACGCCCTTGTCCTTTTAAGCTGAAGTTGGTTTCTTATTTGAATTCACTAGTCCACCTTAAAGGACTGCTGAAAGGACACTGGCCAGATCTGGTCAGTTGAACAATTTAGTTTCACTGCATCACTGTGGCCTAACACCTGCATAAATTAGAGCAGATATATTCACAGTATTGTTTTCTCATTGTGCTAAATGGTGACTTTGTGAACATTTACAAGGCTTGCTCAGATTGATTTCTTTAACTTGTGCTAAAATGAAAAAATGATTATAGTTTGTGCCTTTTTTAACTTTTATTTTTGTAGAATTATATGTACACAAAAAAGAAAACAAACAAACAAAAAGGCCAGGAGAATAAAATTAACAGTTCAATCAAGATCCAGATACAGCTGTATGCTCGATAGACTTATATAGTTAAAAATCAGAAGGCTAAATGTGCTAGAATCTTGTTATAAGAATCCCATTTTACCCAGTATTCATCTTCTTTGTTCTTGTGAGGTTGAAGGGTAAAAAAAAATTTTTTATATCAAGCAAATACAGTTTATTATATTGATAAAGATGGAGATTGTGGAAAGGTAGCCAAAAGATCTTTAATGTGTGTGTGTGTGTGTGTGTGTGTGTGTGTGTGCAGTTTTAAACTTTCTGAGACTAGATGATATCATACACTTCTTTCCAAAAAGGGTCAGATGGAAAGAACAAGAAAGAACCAAAACACATGGGCATGATCATAGTTTTATTTATAGAACCTATACCTAACATGTACCTGCTATGCTTACTCCTTCCTCAGGATATATTCCATAAATGTAAAAACATTAGAAAATGTAAGTAATATAAATAGTATAAAACTATCATACATGGCTAATTCTCTAGGACAGAATTTTCCTGGGTTTTTAGAAACAGTGGACGTCTCTAAGAGGAGCATGCACTCCCAGTGTTTCCCCTGTTTTTTATTATTATCCTTTTTAATTTTTACATTATCCTCAGTTCCACAACAGTCCCAATGTTTTCAGCTAGTCAAATTCATTATCTGTCCAGTTAATAAAAGTGATCTCAGTTCTTCCTGTTTCTTATCCCTTCCAGTTCTAATGCAGTTTCTCATAAGTCAATACATGGCATACTAAAGATCTTGTGCAAGATGACTCAACTGGTCCAAGAATTTTTAAGAAAAAAGAATGGTTGAAACTTTTTTACTCATTGATTTGAACTGAGCATGAAATGTGAGTGGTAATGTAGGAGCTTATCATCCGTTGTCATCACAACATGGTGGGCAATGGGAATGAGAAGTAAATCAAATTTCTTATTTTTTATATTAGCTGCATATAAAGTTGTATATGTAAAAAGTAGTAATGATGTTCATATGGTTGATTTATAATAGTAAAAATAACTCTCATGAGGATGCACTTAGTGAAAACTCAGTGAAGGATCTCAGCTAGATAGAGCTACTGTACTGTATGTAAAACCATAAATAGTATTATACAGTTTGTTGATTTTGGTTAGGTGAACTATCAAAATGACATTCTTCTGATTCTATGAACATAAAAAGTGGACTTATAATGAAAAATTAGATAGAATATACATTAGATAAATAACATTTATTTGCATTTATAGGGGTGAAGGGAAAATGGGTTAGACTGAAGAGACAAATTATCTCACAGTGAAGTGATTATGGTTGGCCACACTGTTTAAACCTCTCAACCATTGCTAGTACTCAACTGGTCCAAGAATTTTTAAGAAAAAAGACTGGTTAAAACTTTTTTACTCATTGATTTGAACTGAGCATGAAATGTGAGTGGTAATGTAGGAGCTTATTGTCCGTTAACATCACAACATGGTGGGCAATGGGAATGAGAAGTAAATCAAATTTCTTATTTTTTTATACTAGCTGCATATAAAGTTGTATATGTAAAAAGTAGTAATAATGTTCATATGGTTGATTTATAATAGTATTGTGAAATTTTTTTCACCTTTTGTTAAGTTTCATTTGAAGCTTCAGCTATTTACTTGTTGACCATATCAAATGACAATTTCCAACCGAAAGTATTTATTCTATTAATTGTTGTAAAGTGATTAGTTATCATAATCCAACCAGGGCAGTAGTAAAACCTGCATTGGACCAATCAAATGTGGTTATGTTTTATGATACCTCAGAAGATGAATAAGACTTTGCAATAGGCTGTACCCAAATTAAACTTTTTTAGGAAGCTCCATTGGTTTTGCTCTGACACTTTGAAGACATTGACTCATATAAGATAATTAGTCTTTTTTGTGACACATATTATATTACTTTTTATGGGACAAGAATATTTTGGACCAAACTGGACCAAAATCAGGATTTGACGTCATTCAGATTGTGATGTGATTTTGGTGGTATGATACACTATATGGACAAAATTATTTGGTCAAACCAGCAATAACATTGTATCCAAAAATGCACTTAGTGATAAAGTTGAATATGGAGTTGGTCCCCCTTTTTGCAGCTAGAACAGCTTCCACTCTCGTTCATCCCAAAGGTGCTTAATGGGTTGAGGTCAGGGCTCTGTGTGGGCCTGTATGTTGGTATGTCTTGGTATGCTGAAGCATTAAGATTGGCCTTCACTGGAGATGAGAGGCCTAATTGAAACACATGAATTCAATAATTAACAGGTTGGCAATACTAATGATGTTCATATGGGTGGTTAATAATATTAATAGAACATTTGTCTTCTTTTTCTAAGTTTCAACAATTTCCTCATTGTTCATATCAAATGGCAATTTCCAACCAAAATGATTAACTCAGTTAACTAAAGTTTAGTAAAATAATTATAATATATAACCTGTTCAGTAGTAAAAAATTGCATTGGCCCCATCATATATTGTCATGATTTATAATACAATTAGAACACACAGGGACAAGCATATTTTTAACCAGACTAGAGATAAATCAGGATGTTGTTACTTTGATTTCAATCATAATGTGATGTGATTTTGTTGGCATGATATGTTAAAAATTCTCAAATACCACGCTGAACATTGGGTAGTTAATACAGCAAAACATGATTTTATTTATTTTTTTTTTATTTTTTTTTTTACATACAGTTCTACTACTAGATTCCTTAACAAGGTAATGCAGTTTGGAAAAGTCTCACGAGTGCCCTCTACAGGCGATGTATCATATCTGCAGTGATTTAAGGTGGAACGGAGAGTTCAAATACGAAACTGCAATTGTGAATCGGTGTTGTCTTTGAGACGCGTCCCTGGGTTTGCATAACTAGACGGCTGCGCTAGTACGGGTAGGTTTGTCTGTCCCGGTTTACTTTATTTCATTTGTTCGATTATTATTATTTAACGATTTGCGTAATATTAGGTCCATGATTGTTTAGACTTATAAGGTGTCTTCCTGGTTCAGCTTGAGGTGAACGCACAGAGCAAAGCATGGTGGTTTTATCGAAGGAATATGGCTATGTGCTGCTCACAGGAACAGCCTCCATTCTCCAGGTCACCTATCTGGCGTATGCTGTGGTAAAGGCTCGCAAAAAGTACAATGTCCAGGTGAGTGGGCTCAGCCACGTGGCTCTACCTGTCCAGTTTACTGCCTCCACAAACCCCCTTTTTGAACTAATGGGATTTGATGTTTGCATATCTTACTGCAGTTTGCTTTCATGCTACACAATAACACTGATCTAAGAATAGGACCTTTGATTGTTTTGCTTTTTTATAGCAGCAGACATGCTAGACTGAATAAAGTATGTGCATAAGATGCACAGCCAAATTATATACCCCTAAAGATTTCCCCCCTCAGGTGTCTATCTGTGCATCTGAGAACTATTAGTATAACAACAAAATTACCTGATTGTTTAAATGATCTGTACAGGGTGAAGGTCAAAGCAAGGTACAAAGTCTGAAACGGTTTTTTATTTCCCTTTCCCTATTTCCTATTACCCTGTTTGTTTGAAAAATACACTCAGTGGTTACTTCGATAGTACTGTACACCTTGTTGTAGTATTGAGTTGGACCCTTCTTGTTTTCAAAACCGCATTAATTCTTTATGCCGTGGTTAAAGTTGCCTTTCTGTCAACTCCAAGCAGTCTGGGCACTTTGACTTCTGGCATCAACAAGGCATTTACACCCAGAGAACTGCCCTGACTAAATATTTGCTTTTTCAGATCATTCCCTATAGACTGTAGAGATGGTTGTGCGTGAAAATCGTGGTACATCAGCAGTTTCAGAAATACTCGGGGCATAAATAAATCAAATATATAAAATAAGCTTCATGAAGCTTTATTTAAAAGCTCATTGTACTGACAAATTTTGTATAGCAAATAGACTCTTACATTGCAAACAGTACAATTAATCTGGACATGGAGCTGCAAGTAATATTGCATTCATCATTGACTGTTGTCAGTTGGGTGTGTATCTTTTTGTTTGTGTACTTCACTACTGCCTCTGAATCTTTGAACATTAAGCAATTTTATACAATTATTTTTTACCAATTTATTAAAGTAATGTACCTTATTTGGAAAAGTTACTTACAAATGCTCACAATATAACAACATGAATACAACTAACAAGCAACTGTTTAGAATCTTTGAACAGAATACACTATATACATTTTTATATTATAAATTATGTATAAAATATATAAAAGTCGGTGTTAAGGATTGAATACATAAATCAATAAATTAAAATACATAATAAAGAAAATTAACTGAAGAGGGAAAGAAAAAAACAGATACCAAAAGAAAAAACACGTAGACACAATAACACTATTATGAGAGAGATTGAGGTAATTACTGTAAACCAGAAGTTTGTGTGCATTTTCCTTCTTTATGTATTTAAAGGCTCATTTAAAAAAAAAAAGTTCTCTTGATTTATGAATAAAACAATGAACGTATCAGTCATGTGAATCTGGAAAACGCAAGGTCTCATTTGTCTATGGTCACGCGACACTCAGGCAAACCGCCTTTTGAAACATCCCCTTCTGCTTGACACAAACTTTGGCGTCATATACCACATGGCCTAAACCTTCTACAACAATCATGGATGTTAAACCATGCTTTAGACTAGACTGTAAAATGAGAATTTCAGATGGGTTGAAAAGAGTGACCGCTCTGTGTTAAAAGTAGTCTTGTGCAAACAACAATTTTGCACTTTCATCACAGTACCATCCTGTAAGCTAGCCTTACGTTGTATGATTTCATCCACGAAATAAATGCAAAAGCAGTTGCCATTACAAGACCAACCTTTTTTTTTTCTGACAAAATAGTGAGTAGATTGAAACAGACAATCATTCTCCCTCTTTTCCTGTCTCCAGTATCCCCAGATGTACAGCAATGACCCAGAGAATGGGCAAATATTCAACTGTATCCAGAGAGCTCACCAGAATACGTACGTGCTGGAACAGGCTTTTTTTTTTTACTGTATTATCAGCATTGAATACAATCTTTTAAGCATTAATTAACGTGGTTTAGTAAAAGAAGCAAGAGAGCACTGTTCATGACTTACAGCAGGGATTGGAATCAGTCTGAGAGTGTGTGTGTGTGTGTGTGTGTTTTCTTCACCATTTTTTGCAGTGCTGAAGGCTTACCCTCCTTCCTTTTCCTCCTGGCTGCTGGAGGCATTTACCATCCAGTAAGTACAATCGATCAAATATTTACAATATGAACCATTCCTAATCATATCATGCATCACTTATTCATTTATTTATATTTGTTTTCTGTGTGTGTGTGTGTGTGTGTGTGTGTGTTAGCGCTTGGCCAGTGTTTTGGGAATAATCTGGATTGCGGGTAGAGCAGTGTATGCACATGGATACTCCACTGGAGGTCAGTAGCTCGTTTTTGTTTTCTCTTATAATCGTTAAAAGCCAAATGTGAAAACCCTTTGAACAAAATAAAGCTTTAAATTTTCACAAGTTATTTTTGGGTCTCACAATCGGTCCGTAATTCTAAAAAGTTTTTAAAAGATCTCTGAAATAAAGGACATGATCAGATTACCTGACATTTCAATCCAGGGACAAAAAAAAATCCCAGTTAGCCTTTTAACACCGCAAAATGTATTATTACAGTTCATCCTGGATTTTCCTTAACAACTTGCCATCAATTTGTTTCAGTTAAGAAGTTTGAGTTGTGCTTCATGTTGTGGAAAGATAGTTAGCTCCTGCTCTGTCATAACATTTTAAACCGCTCCTTACAAAGCCCTGACATTGGAGACACATCCAATAAATACAAAAAATCTTGCAGGTGGAACTAATGTCTGTGCCGAGATTTTACTTTTTCACATAAGGCCACGTAGGTTTAGACAGGTTTTTTTCCGTAATAAATGAAACCATCATTAAAAAACTGCATTTTGTATTTACTCAGGTTATCTTTTTGTAATATAAAAATTTTATCTGAATCATTCAAGTATAAGAAATATGCCAAAAAAATATATAAATCATACTTTAACAGAACTGTTCCATTATTGATGCATCCTTTTTTTTTTTTTGTCATGTCATGTGTTATTTTTATTTATTTTTTATTATTTTTTTGGATTTTTTCCCGATTTTTCTCCCTAATTTAGTCGTGGCCATTTCCTCCCCGTCACTAGGGGGCTCCCACATTAAGGCTACTACTACCATTCAGCCGGGAGGGCCGAAGACGATCACGTGTTTCCTCCGAACCACGTGATGTCAGCCGACCGCATCCTTTCGAACTGCTCGCTCACGCACCGTTAGGGGCGGAGTAACACACTCGGAGGAAAGCGCTAGCCGCTCCTTCCGCGT
>JAQMYG010000020.1:2322838-2335714 GCA_030014215.1 Clariallabes teugelsi | reverse complement strand
GATTCGAACTGTGTGTTGCTACACAGTCGTGAGTCAGCAGTGTGAACAGCAGGGGACTGAGCACACAGCCTTGTGGAGCCCCAGTGCTCAGTGTTGTGGTGCTGGAGGTGCAGTTCCCGATCCGTACTGACTGAGGCCTTCCGGTCAGAAAGTACAGCATTAATCGGGAATAGTTAGTTTAATATGAGATTAATAGTTAGTTTAATATGAGATTAATAGTTAGTTTAATATGAGATTAACCTAAGATAATCATACAATATTTCGATGTGTGTATATTCCAGGTTGAAATATTCCAACTTATCACTTTTGGTTAATAAAAAAAGTAAAAAAAAAAAAAAAAAAAAAAATTTTTTGATTGAACAATGATTAATCTTCAGACATATTGTTCATACAGTGGTCTTTGTGTGTACGCTCGGTTGCCCTTGTCGTGATGATTGCTGTATCATAATTGTTTCCTTGTACAGACACTGGAAACTGTCACCGATTCTTATCGCACACATGGCTTTGAACTTTCCAGGATCATCACCCAGTACCAGAACACGCAGCAAGACATGAGAGATCTCAGGTAGGCACGCAGCAGTGACATCATCCTACGATAGTCTCGAGTTGAACTTGAAATGAACTTGGAGAAATTAGGTTGATCTGTAATTTTGTTGGAATGACTTGTAGATAATTGTTTATTCAACCGGAAATAATTATGCTGCTAGAACAGAGTACTACAATTATTTAAGGAAGCCTTCCTTGCTTTTTAATTCCTTAAATAGGCTTTATGTCTCTTCGGGATGGTAATGTGAAGCTAGCTTTAATTTGTGTAGATTAGTTCTCTGAACTTTATACATATTTATGTTTGTGTGGGTTTGTTAGACTTACAATATCTGGCTTAAAGGGTGAAGTGAGGGGCCTAATTCTGAGGGATGGATTCGACACACCTGCAGAAATACCACAGAAATCAGGTAACCAACACACACCTTTGTACATTTCTGTCTCCTCCCTGATCTTTTGGAGTCGTCATTTACTCTTATTTTCCAAGATCCGTTAGACGCAGTTGTGGAAACGAGTTCTCGGAGACGGTTGCTATCAGACTCAGATGATGAATTAAGTTCCACCCCTAGTCTCGGAGATGTAAGCTCAGATGACCTGGACATATCGGGGCTAGGGGAATCAGGTTCGACACCACACACACACACACACACACACACACACACACACACAGTGACCTTTTCTATAAACTAAATGATAATAAACACTCAAATCATCACTGATGCAGCTAGCAGCAAAGCATCTACAGACTAAAGGTTTAGAGAAGCAGAGAACTGAGATAGGAGAAAGGTAATTTGAATAGGCAATACAGACTTGGATTTGTTAATAAAAGGTTATTTCATCCAGTAGGTGCTACTTAAAATGGGCCATATTGTATACACTCAGCTACACACACTCATTACCAGGCTAATGTTTAGCAAGTATATTTCTTTACAATTGAGATTTATGTAACTGCAACCAATGCACAGTAGTGTTTTGTGCTTCTGTTTTGTAACCCTCAGCCTGAGGGGGTTTAGTGTAGCGAGATGGGGAAGACAATGTCCTGCTTGCTCATCTCCTGAGCTGTTATATTTGTAATGTGAGTAAGACTCCCATAATACCCATTCCGACACACATGCGCCTACTGTTGCTACAGCTCTGAACAATTGGAGTGAACAGTTGGTGCGTTGTAGTCTTTTCAGAGGGGTTAATTACATTTTTGTAACAGCACAGCTCTGACAGAAGGGAAATCTCAGGTTTATATTAGCACGCTCTTTGTAACACGTTATCCTTATTTAACTGAAAACTGCGCAGGGATTTGTACAGCAGACATTACACACAAAGCACACGTATATTAACTGGTTTGGTGAAGATTTCTGTGAGCAGACTTTCATTTTTAGCTGTTTCAAAGGGAGCGTTTAGTTTCTATGTTTTGTAGGTTTTTAAGTTCCTTTGTACTTACAAACCTACCGTTTCTGCCTGGCCAGAAAGAATGTCACACCCATCTAATTTTCATTATGGCACGCAATGCGGTGGCCAATTCATACTGTATGTGAAAATATGCGCTTCCCTCCTAACACTGGCCATCGCTTTGGAATAGGGTCATTCTGGACTCATTAGACCACATGACCTTTACCAATTGCTCCAAAGTCCGATCTGCAAGCTCCATTTGTTCTGATTAGTCTCACTAACAAGTGTGTGTGTTTTTTTTTTCTGAGGCCACACAGCTGTTTAGTCACAATCCTCTCAGTTCTTGCCACATTATGTATGTAGAAATGCTTGTCCTTGTCGCAATTAAACAAGCTCTGATTTCTACTGTCCATTTTTGTAATGCAAATTCACCAAGCATTTAAGTGATCTCCATTCATGATTTGATTTTTTTTAAGAAGGTTCAACACTGTCTTTACAGGTTTTAATAATGCATTAGACAGATCTTAACCCAGTTCCAGTAATTCTCAGGTTTTTCAGGGTTTTTTTTTGTGTTTTTGTTTTGTTTTACCAGGCAGTGTAATAACATGTTTTGATTGTTTTTTTTAGTGCCTTTTTTAAGTGCCATCTTAGTGCCTTCAGAAAAAAAAAGCAAGAAAAACATAGCTGCTAACTAACATGAATTAAACTGTTTACGAATTTAAATATCTAACTTTCTTCAGTAAATAAAAAAAATATTAGCTTAAGAAATCTGCTGTTGTATACGTGGACATGCATTTATAGAAAATAATCTCACGGTAATTTTCCACACTGGTGTTGATTTTCCTGTTTTATTACTTACCTGTTTTATAAGCATCTCTGACGGCTGCCCATGATTACGTTAATCACTCGGTTGTTTCAATCTGCATTTAGCTTCAAAACTAAGAAGTCAAGGACACTCGAGCCTGTCAGGAAGTGATTTCAGCGCCCATGCGAGTGGACTCGGGAGCAACTACATCAGAAGCGCTTCACAAAGTTCTCCAGATCTCAGTGTTTCTGACCTTTGACACTAGAAACAGAATGATGACATTGATTCCTGCTGCATGTACTGTATGGTGATCCATGTGGTCAGGGGAACGCATTTAACATCTAAAAAAAACTTGATCCTACTGCCTAAAATACCTTTTTTTTTTTAAAGAAATGTACAGATTTATAAAAAAGGTTTGCAGATAAGTGTGTAGCTATGTGATGAAAGCCGACAGATTTTTGTGATGAAAAGGAATATCTTATATTTTTTTATATTATGTAGGTGGAAAAGGCAGACTCCCCGAGGCCTTGTTTAGATGGTTTGGTGGCTGGTAAATGTGTTGTTTGGCATTTTAAGTGGTCTCATCACCTTTGGTTATGTCGCATTAAGCTGTTTTAAACTGTTTCGCAGACTTATGTATTTATCGACGTGAGTTGTACAGTTATCCTATCTCTTTATCAGACATTTTTAAAGATAAAGACAAAGACTTATTAGGGAAATGAAAGTTAAATGTACAGCACCAGTCAAAAGTTTGCACATATTTTCCTCAGTCTACAACGATCCTGTTTTTTTTTCTCTAAACTACAAAATAAAACACATGATATTAGGGTATCATGTTTATCATGTGACATTCATGTGATATTAGGGAGTAAATTCATTTAGAGTTACCAGCATGAAAAATCACAAATGAACATACAGCACCTCAGATTAGAGTGGTTATGAAGGCTTTACAGAGCATACTGTAAATGGCAGACAAGATCTCAAGATTATTGCTTATTTTGGACGCCTTCAGCATTGTTTTACAATGTAGAAAGAAAGAAAAAAAGACCATGGAGTTAGAAAGTTTGTCCTTTTGACTGATATTGTGTGTGTTGAATGTTCTAGATGAAAAGGTGGAAGTGTTTTTTGCTTTATAGTAGTTTAGAACTTTTTTACTTCATTATATAACATTATAACCCAACCACCCGTGCAAGTGTCGCTAAATAAATAAATGTTTTTATTTATTTAAAAAATAAGGCACGTTAAATTGATAACACAAAAACACATTTAATATGTTGTAAAGAAATTTAATAATAAAACATTTGGAACATCAAACATGAAAACATGATCTTTTTAAAATACAAAAACAGCACTTCTGGCACGCATGTGAAGCAGAAAATGACAAAAGGAGAGACATAAGCTTGTAATAATAACTTGAGAATAAAAAAGGTCTGTTTTTGAAGCTGTAAGTTAGTTTCGCAAACAGTTGTACAGATTGAAAATGAAATCAGCCATGTGACTCTGGAACATGTGTTAATGTTTTATATGCATGTTAATACACTGTAAATCCACTTAAAGAGCAGGATTTAAAATACCCAATGGAAAATGACTGCATAACTCAAACACTTGGGTTTCTGTGAAAACGTTCCGTGAATTGAAAGAGTATATGGCTTTTATTTTTTATTCTTATTGTTTTTAAAAAAAAAATTTTTATACACCTATCAGACTTTGTGCATGGTCATTATTACATAAAAGGTTGAAGATGTCAAATGCCTTAACAAGCATTATCTGATGATGCGTTTTCATTTTAGCCTTTTTTTAATTTTATTTTATAAAACAAAAGAAGTAAGTCAACATTACTGATGAGTGTTAAGGGGACCGAGAGATAGGCATGAATGGTCATGTAAACTTGGAAGGGGTCAGGGCAAACAAAGATTATTCACCTCATCAGTGCTGCTCCTTCACCGCTCTTGATTTACAGGAGAGGTATTAGTCAGTTTCCGCTCACAGACGAGCACCGACTCGTCCCAGAACCAGCTGCTCAAACACATGTGCGCATTTTGTACATTGTGATAAATTGCAACAGAAAAATGAAAATGACACTTCTAATTATGGCTTGCGGTGCAAGAGGTGCACATCCTTGATCTGCGCTTTTCGAAATCGGAAACCGTTAAAGCGGGCCACTTAATGTAATGATCACCTTCCAAGAGTGCATGTTCACACAACACTAATCTAACACAAGTATAATAATGATATTACAAGCATGACAAAGAGCAACTAGGTTTACTTTCACAAAATAAAAAAAGCTCCACACATTATTCTGACAACCCTAAAACACTTCCAGAATAAAAATGGCCCTGCAGCCCATCCCACAATAAAGTGCAAAACATACAGCCTACTAAAAACAGCAAGACACAAAAAAGCCGGTTTGTGTGAGAAAGTGTACATTTCAAGTGGAAATCAACACTAAATGTATATTGTTAATTTGTGAGCACATTCCTAATCATGTATTTAGTTAAAAACAAGTGATTTGTCAAGTTGTCTTTGCAGAATACAGGATGTCACAAAAGTCTCCATAGATAGAGCATGGTCGGGTTTATAGTTTTCTGGGTTCTTGGATTGGTCATCATCACCCTGTAGAGTCTCCCCCCCTCCCCCCCAAAATCCTGAACATTGCATTTCAAGTGCAGTTATACTGTATGCATAACACCAGATGTATTAATATGAATTCAATGTGGGGGGAGAGAGGACTGAGAGACTAAGAAGAATTAATTTTTTTTGCTTTTAGAAAAAAAAGTGTTAATTTATAGACATTTGGGACACACTAGTTAAATATCAAGAGCAAGATTTACTGCAAAATATTACCTTAATCATCTATACATTAGCCACAGTTTGCATCTGGTGGAACTACAGTACTGTGCAGAAATCTTCAGCCAGTCCTGATTTCTTCATATTTTGCTTCAAAAGACTTTCTTGTATTTTAATATAGTCTTGAGGAATAGTTCTCCAGGCTTCCTGAATGACTTTTTTGGCTCTCATCTTAGTCCAGTCCCTGTATCTGAGCAGTTTCAGAGGAATGGTTTTCGTTCTTTAATCCATTTCCTCTGAATGTTGAGTGCTTGGAACAGACGAGAGGGGAAATGAGATGGCTGCTGAAGTTGTTACATAAACAACATATTTTTGCACTTGCAGTAAAATGTTTGTTCTAATTTCTTTAATTTAATATACATCATTTAATTTAATATGAAGAAATCGGGAGGGCCAGGACTTTTGCACAGTGCTGTATATGCATACAGTAGCTGATTACAACTCCATACATAATCATAGTTTTCATATGTAAAACTCCACACTCAGTGATGTTGAGCCAATAAGGAAAATCTAAGACACAGTAAAGTCTTGGTTACTGATCAGACAATCGAAAAGGACACATTTACTGTCACTACTGCTCACTCTGCCTACAAACACACAGTTGCTAAAACGTCCAGAAAGGACTCTGACCAGCATGGACAGATACGTAATATTCTTTTTATATAACATGTGGTTCGCTTGAATCAATCTCCGTCAATGTTAATGACTGGCTAACAGCACAGCCATGTGCTTTTTAGTCTGACAGCTCAGTAATCATCCTCGCATCAAAGCTTCTCTCTCTTCAGTGTCTCCTGCGGCTTGAAACCAACATCCCAATTAAAATGTCATACTCTGATCTTAGAGCGACTTCATGACTATATAGGCCATTATACTCTGAACAAAATTTCAAACTCATTATGGGTTTTTTAAAATAGTTTTTAGACGAGCTGTAATGAATAAATCTGAAGTTCAATTAAAACCTAAACCGACAATAAATAAAGTATCAGAGTCGGTTTATTGTTATAAAACCACTTCATGTACGTTGAATAGAGTTAAACCACATCACACCACACACCATCCTGGAATGCTACAGTGTCTGATTTATTATACATACTTGATTGGTTTAAAAACTAACTGCTCTTAATTTCTTCAGAGCAGGCCAAAGGTTGTACTGTGTCTCCTATTCGAGTACTCAAATTTAGTACAGAGCCAATCAGCAATCACCATAACATACAAACACACACATACACTTCTAGTCATAATGTAAATTTTTTAAAATCCTACATCAAATTTTTTTTCATTATTAGTATTTTTAAATTAGATACATAACTTTTTAAAAACTAATCAGTCAAGAAGCACATGTGAATGGGGAAATGTATATTATTAAATTATTGTTTACTAAAAAAACGATTTTAGATCAGTTCTAAAATGAAAAAAAAAAAAAAAAAAAAAAAACAATTACAAAAACTCCATATTAGGCAGATACTACAATTATCACTGCTTACAAGTCAATTATTCTACCCTCCAAGTGACCTTGTCTATATGTTTCGGAGCAAGCAGTTAAGAAATTGCAAATTAAACTGCTATTCTGTATCATTTAGTTTGGTCTGAGGCATTAAAAGTGATTAAGCTGCAATAAAAAGTCTTGTATACGCACACACACACACACACACACACACACACACACACACACACACACACACACACACACTATACTATACTATGATGGACCAGAAGCTTTAAAATTTTTGCATTAAAAGGCACATTATTCCTTTGGTCTCCATTTTTGGTTAACCACTTATACATTTGATGAAATAAGCAGGGCCTAACACCTACCTTTGACTTTTTTCTAATTTTATATAATGGATTATGCATGGAGATAAATTTGGGCTTGGGTGTATTTAAATAACATATCATCATGCACCATATCATTGTGAGGGATTTTAAACAATTTAGATGAAGCTAAGCCTCTCATTTAGTCACCAGTATGAGTCCCCTTGCCTATTTAAAATGGAATTAGGCTTCCGAAAGGGGTAACATGTTTTAAGGCCTACTTTGTTTTGATACGCTGAGTACTTGCAACCTTTATAGCACAGGCCGGGATGACATCCTCCCTCCAAATAAAAAAAAAGTGACAGTTTAAATCAGAGCTGCTCAGTCCATGTCTTGTTTGGTTCCAACTGCAAACTAGATAATGAAGCTCACGTTTCAGTTCAGGAACTAATAATTAAAAGTGTGACCGGGTAGATGTTCACGATGACGGAGCTCCGAGGAGGCCTAGGTGACAGACATTCAAGGGTTTCTCATGACCACTCAGTAGCTGTACATTGAGAGAGGTGTATCCTCCATCATATCATCCTGGAACAAAAAAAAAAATCAATGATATGTTTATATACTTATGTTATATGTAAAAACAACTGTTATTCAGTTACAGTGCTAGAGAGCTTATAGAATTGAGACGCACCATGGGGAGATCCTGGAGTCTTCGGAATTCTGGACGCTCGTTCCTGTGTCTGAGTTTCAGGAAAATTAGAAGAGACACAACAGCAGCGGTGATGACAAACACGGACACCAGGCCAGCCAAGAGAGGATCCATGGATGTGCTAGAGGCTGGAGATCGCAACAGCACACATATGCCAGATAAAAATTAAAGAAGAGAGGAAGAGGGAAATATTAAGTAACTTCTGCACAAACCTGCATTGTAGCGAAGTCTTATTATGACATACAGTGAAAAGATAAAATGGAAAATTTAATGACCATTTAGTAACCATTTCATATTTTTATAAAGCAGGATATTTTTATAAAGCCCCATTACATAAATTTCATTTATAAATTTGCTCCTAATGAGCCGGCTAGAGGAGATGGTGACAAGGAAAAATGACATAAGGAAGAAAACTCAAATGAGAGAATTTAAAATGGAGCCCATACTCATCTGGGTGACATGAGATGGTGCGACTCTAAATCATTTCTGTTATACAGACGTATACTAATATACACCATAGGTAGAAAAGTTCTAACTGCTTAAACAGAAACTTACGAACACCTTGAAAGTATGAGCATCAGTGTAATTTCTGCATTCATTATAGTTTTAGCCTCAATAGTTTAACACTATTTACTTGAGTGCAAACTGTTCTTAGCAATTGCAAGAAAAATTACACCATCCACAGTAATCCAAGTGTGATCTTTAGGCTGATGTTGTTTAGGCTATTGATGTGTGGCTATCGTTAGCAGCAGCATGTGATGTTCATGTGGCAAAACCACAAACCAGAAAAAATAAATGTATAAAATAAAACAAAATTTTACAACCAGAGCGGATGCGGACAGCAGTGAGCGAATGTGAATGCCGAGGCAGCACTCATCACTTTATCTAGTTTTGCGAATTCGAGATGGAACTGCAAACAGGAAGTGAAAACATGTAGTACTGTGCAAAAGTCTTGAGCCAACCCTCATTTCTTCACATTTTCTTACCAGAGAGCCAGATTTTCTTGTGTGTTTTAAGTTAGTCTTGCTTGTGTCTTGTTTCTAATGTAGGAGGAATTTTTGATTCTCACTTTCAGTCCAGTCCCTGTACCTGAGCAGTTTCAGAGGAATGTTAAGCCACACAGTGACCTATGAATCATTCAAGCATAAAAAAGAGAGAGAACTAACTTAAGGCATGAATCAGTGAGAAACAGGTGCAGAAGATGACAGATGATTATGATTAGTATGCAGGTGATGCTGAATCCTGAGTGGTTGGAACAGAGGTTGCTGCTAATTTTGAAGTTGTATCTTTGGGTAATTTACAGTCACAGTAAAACATTTGTTCAAATTTCTTTGGTGGCCCAAAACCTTTGCACAGTACTGTATCCTGGAAATATTGTCGCCTTTTGACTTTCATTCCAGTCCAAATCTACTGAAAGGCTCCCTGCCTCCCTCAACATTTTTTCCCCCCCAGATTTTCTCCTTAATTTAGTCATGTCCAATTCCTCCCTGTTACTAGGGGGCTCCCACATTAAGGCTACTACGACCACTCAGTCGGTGAGAGGTTACAGCATCACCGAGAATCGAACTTGCGATCTCCGGATGATATGGCCAGCACTCATCATCATCCACATTATCACCTGTATCACCTATAATTTATTTTTAGGTCATTTAAACAGTTTTAAACTTTCATCCATATAGTTGTGTGCAAGTGCTTCTCAATTTTGATAATGTCAATATGTCTATTGTGATAGCTAATTACAAATCAATTAGCTCAGACTTAGGTCCATCCCAGGACGTGCGACATTAACTGTGTGACCATTTTTGTATACCCAGTTCTTTATCCAAACCTTTTCCAGGCAGAAAGCCAAATCAAGGTTACAAAGTCATCTAAACATAAACATGTCCATATTGGATTTAGTCGGATACTGCATATATTTATGCTTGAAATGGCAGCGCGGCAGCTATACAACACAACTAGCAGTTCTACAACATGTATGCTGCGGGTTTTAGGGATTCCTGAATAATGTTCTGTTGTATCTTTATGAGCAGTGACAATAAAGCTCTTTCTCTTTCTTAAAGTAGACTTTCCAAGTATATTATTGAAATAGGGATTGATTTTTCATAATTTTTTTATGTTTTCCGATCGACATGCAATGAGGATTCTCAGACTGACATTTTTTTCAATTCGGAACAAGAAACATGGCCTATTTCAGTAATCCTGCTCTGCTCAGCCAGTGTATGCATGAGGAACACTTTCCCCACTTCATACATGAACAAGCAGGTACTCATTACCCACATACCCTAACAGTGGCATGCCCAGTGAGTGTTTATATATCAGTGTATAAGTGTTTGTGTGTGCTATTGATACAAGTTGGCAGAAGAACAAAGCTCAGTCTGTTCATTTTTTTTTTTTTGTCAGCATAATGATGTTCCAGGCCCAAGCCAACCTCAAGGCCTCCAATATTATAATCACACTCTTGTTCTTCACACACACAATCAGCTTTTCCCAAGTGCTCACTATAGGCTTTTTGAAGAGTCCTCAGTTACAAAAATGAGGTACACGTGTGGCTGCACTGTGATAATTGGGTAATGAATAGGAGGCGACTTTATTCATCAGGTTAGAACAAATGGTTAAGCACACACTGGCGCTCTCGAATACAAAGGGAAAATCCATGCCGCAAAAGGAGAAGCCCAAACAAATCAAAGTAGTAGAAAGTGAACAAGCGTACTCTACATTATTATCAACATACACCCATATACACACTATATCTTTCTGTAGAATTTAGTATTTAAAAATTATATAATACTCACATGCAGTGTCGTCTCCAACATTCAGCTCAGAAGGGGTGCCAGGAGGGACAGGAGCGCTGTTTAACTTGTGTTTAGGCAGGATAGTGGTAATGGAAAATTTGGTTGAGGCTGTCGTTGGAGCAGATGTGCTCTTCAATGTAACATTTGAGGATTTTTCCCTGCTTGGAGTGGTTGTAGCCGGTAGATTGGTGGTATTCTGAGGCCTAGTGAAGGCAGACGGTGTCTGCGAGTGTGTAGAGGGAGCCGTCGCGGGCAGAGCTGTGGTGGTGGTGGTGGTTGTGGTGGATAGTGTTGTATTGGATGCTGCTGACGTTTGGTTATCACTGTTTGAAGGATTAGCTGCATCTTGGCTATATGTGAGGTTTCCTGGAACACTTGTACTGTTGAGATGTGCCTTTCCAGTAGGAAAACCTTTATAATAAAAATCACAATGACAAATATTAGCTTAGGAATTAAATCAATCAGTAAATTTGATTAGTGTTATATTTATATTAGCTACTGTATATTTCTTTACAAGATTTTAAATATTAAAATGTAATAAAAGTATCTAACAAATATTAAGGTGCTTTGTAACTTGTGTTGTTGATTGGTTAAATGTTAGGACTTGTAAAAACTGACAATCTTTTCTAATCCTCCCAATTTTCTGCTCTACACTTCAATCTAGTAGGTGGCAGTAATGCCAACAACCCATAAACTCAAAAGAACAAGAACAAGCAATACATAAAAAAATAAAAATAAAAATTGGAGTGCTTGTGGAAGATGGGAGGTTTTGTTTCTGCAAAAGCTGTTGATTTTATTTTTCTGAATTTTATCAATTTTCTGTCCATTTAACATTTATATACAATTTCATTTAAAAAGCCAAAATAATTTTAAAAGTGTGAATTGATTTTAAATAAACTGAACTATTGATTAAAGTAAACCAATGGACCATCAAAAGACCAATAAATTGCATAGCTGATTAAATCTTAAATGATAGATAAACATAAAAGAAACAAAAGAAAAATTTAATGAAGCATTCACTTTTGTTTATGTGTTGGGTAAAATAAAATAGTATCATTTTAAAAACCACTAGTAATCAAGTGTGCTATAGGAGTGTCACAATGGCAATTAATTTAGTCATACAAAACATAAAAAAAAATTATGCCCTGAATGAACAATTGTCCATAGAAAATGCTGCTGTTGTCTGTGGTCTCCACTTCTGACATCTACAACTGGCACAGCGCTCATGTGATTAAACACAAACAAGTTGTACTCACAATAAATCTACTGTGAGGAATCATTTGGGGCCAAGCACGAAATATGTGTAGGCACAATTGTGTTTAGACATGTTCTGGCTTCATTTATTGTCGCATAATGTTGCAGAGCCTAGACCTGACCTACTGAAGCAACCCCAGATCACTGGGTGTATTTTATTGCATTTCACCTTTCAGGTAGAATACACATGGAAAAATGGAAAAACCCTGCTTGATTTGGAAGAAAACGGCTCAGCTTGGGGTGAAAAATTTAATATCCTTATTAAATTATTATTATTATTATTATTATTATTATTATTATTATTGAATATGGGCACTGGTGGCTCAGTGGTAGGTGTTTCGCCTGCCATGCGGAAGGCCCGGGTTCAATTCCCAGCCCAGTGCCCAAACCCCCCAGCCACTGGATGCAGTGCCGGTCCCAAGGCCGGATAAAATGGGAGGTTTGCGTCAGGAAGGGCATCCGGCGTAAAACCAGTGCCAAGTTGTTGTGCGGACTGGATATTCCACTGTAGCGACCCCTTACTGGGAGCAGCCGAAAGACCAACAACAACAACATTATTATTGAATATCCTCAGTTATCTGATGCCGCCATAAAATTACTTCTTCCATTTGCCTCAACTTATCTGTGCGAGGCCGGGTTTTCAAAATTGACGGCTTTGGAAACAAAGTACCGAAATCGGCTCCAGGTGGAAGATGTCCAACACTGAACCGTGAATTGCGCTTCTTTGTAAAAATAAGCAAGCGCAGGTGTCCCACTGATTTCTTTAACGGTGTCATGGCTGAGACGCA
>JAQMYG010000020.1:2312063-2322738 GCA_030014215.1 Clariallabes teugelsi | reverse complement strand
ACTCAACTTTGTCCAGTGTTACAAAACAGCCACAAAACCAGCCAATCACAGACATCCACACACTACTGCTGATTGGCACCTGCGCATCTCAGATCTAGAGAAATGACAGATCAATATCCGCGAACCTGATTTTTATTTATTTTTTTCCCCCCCGCAGCCACAGTACGCCGGAAATCCGGCGTGGTGCCGGAACGCTATCACCCCTATATATATATATATATATATATATATATATATATATATGAAAAGGGACAGGCAGGAGGGTATGACACGGACAGTATAGGACAGTATAGATAGTGAGACTTTGAGCCGACTCAGGAGAAAAAAAAGCTGAGAGAGGAATGTGAAATGTGAAAATATAAAAGGCGCACAGAGAAAATAAGCACATCTTTGTTGTTCGTGTCAGTCTGTATGTGAGACTAAGTGTTAGAGAAAGATGTTTCAGAGCGAGATTTGTCATCTTTATGCTGTGAGGTAGCACATATACATGTGTGTGTGTGTGTGTGTGTGTGTGTGTGTGTGTTTGCCTGACAGCAGATGTTGCAGTGCTCTCTTCACTAGTGTGAACAGTGCTGACGAGGTGCTTTTCTGCACTTGCAAATGAAACGAAACATCATCAGGCTTCAAACTTTCTCACCTCCTTGTCAAATCTCACACTGCCTCCCGCCTCCACCCCCTCTTTCCCGAAGCTATAGTTCTAACTTAGATTTTACTATGCTTCTATTGTAATTCCCTGTGGCCAGGTTTGTTTGATCCTATTGTTTCACAAATACTGTACTGCTTGGCTTATGCTCCCTAAAACAGGCAATTCAACAGATCAGCACACATCCTAACAAGTCAAACAACCATCACCAGCAACAAACAGCTGATAAACATAATCAGGTGCAACACTGAGTCATGTTAACACTTACTGGCAGTTAGTCATATGAATTCTACTTACATTTATCGAAAATGAAGATCGGGTTCTACAGTGACGACTGTGAATGATCAAATGGTTGTTTGGGGAGTGACGGCTATGTTCTCTAAATGATGAGTGTTCTAGAATGGACGGCGAGTTCCGGAGAGACGGGGTTGCTCTAGTATGGAGATTGGCTTCCAGAGTGGCGGCCGTGTGTCCTAAGATACCCTGAGGAAACCCCTGAATCACAGGAAGAACATCCATGCATATAGACCCAAAGCGGGAATCGAACCCATCCCTAAGGGTTTCAACGCGACAGTGCTAACCACTATGCCACTGTGCTAGACTCCCTGTGCAAGTGCACCAACGCTGTGAGCTGAAATCTATACATATAATAAAACTGTAAAGTTTTAGTGTGTGTACATTAAACAACAATATTGTGTTTTTGGAATTTTTGTCTGTTTGTTTGTGCACACATCACATAAACATTACTGAACAAATTTTATTGGGGTTTCTTCAAGTGTATTTGGCTGATCTTGAGGTAACATATAGGCTTTGTTTTATTGCAATCGGCCCACAGAAAGAAAAGATATGCAACTTTGAATTTTAAATGGAAAACACCCTTATCATGGGAATTTTTTTTTTTTTTAAATCGTTAGTTTATCTCAAATTCAACAAATGGCGCTGTACATTTTTTAATATGCGTTTATGAGTGTGCAATTAAAATCTACTTAATAAAGGCAATCTTACACTCATTCCGCGCACTTCACAGTAACGTAAAAATGTTACTACATTTCATAATTGAACAGATGGTGTTGTACATTTTTAAAAATGCGCTTATGAATGTGGAAATACATCCCACGCATACAAAGTCGAGGGCACATCTAGTTTGTAATAAAAACTTTTGCATATCAGCCTACTACTACATGTTTATATAAAATAATCAAACCTCTCTGTGAAATGTATCAAAATTACGTAAGAAGGAATACACTAAGTCTAATGCGAAAATATGTTTTTCACAGCATCCTTTCACCAATATTTCCAGGACCTGTTTTCAATAAGCAGCAATCTAAAGTAATGTTTATAGGAAGTATAAAATAAAAAAATAAAAATAAAAAAAAAAGAAGTGAAAAGCCTTTAATTCCATGCTCAATAGGGAATCTTATGCATTGAAATGATTTATATATTGTGTCCACTTTAAAAGAACTGCCTGCCTTATCTGCTGGCCTTGCAAAATTTGTGCTACAATAATTCTTTGCTAAATTTCTCACTACAGTTGTTTTGTTCACGCTTATCTTTTTACATGTACTCTGGTTATATTTTTGTTGTAGCATAATATTTCCTTCCCTCCTCTAATAAAAATTCCTTAACTTGCTTTTTCTTTGTTCGGCTTTAGCTGTGTGGAGAGATTAGTGTATTTGAGTTGCATTGTCCACCTATAGCCTATCTCATAATATGAGCTTGCTATCCATTAAGATGCAAGAATTCATGCTTGACAAAAAAGAATTGTTTTGTCAAGCAATGTCTATTCACATGGTATATTGAAAGTAAGATATTTGCCCTGTCAAGGATTGACCAGATACAGTTGAAGAAACCTAAAAAGCCTCACCTGGTGCAGCTGTGTTGTTTGCTGTCTCATTATACATCTGGTTGAGGGTTTCATTAGCAGACGTATCTGCTACATTTTTTAAATCTCCCTCGGAGGAAGTGGTAGGAAGTGAAGATTTTTGGGATTCTGGATTTGCAGTGGAGGACCTCTGGGGAGGTGAGGAGGTGGTGGATGTGATATTAGATCCAGCTGAAAAATGCTCTTGACCTGTGGATACATGCACATAGGCCAAAGTTGGAGACCAACATTATTCCATTGATATCTTACTGCTAAATGTCATTAATGACATTTTGGCCACATGCAGAAATCTATTCCAACATTACTGGCATGTGCGGGAGAATAGCTTCCTGATGACTTCCTGGAAGCAACTCATGACCAAGCATAATGGGCTAATCATGTGTTTGTGTGTTGCAGAGAGATGATCCAGAGGGAGAGAGTGATGAAACTATTTTAACGTGCACATGTGGCAAAAAGGGAATCAGACAAGGTGAAAAATGGGGAATGAGCAACACAAAATTGAAAAAGCTGCTATTAAAAGATTCATCTGTAATATATATTATTTAGAACAATCTGGATTTTCTGGGTGGAAATGAGCCCTATCTGGCCATTATGAATAAAGAATGAGCAAACTGATTAAAACCCCCAAGGACAATTACAGTATGGCTCACTTGGACAACAAAAAGAGACATTTGCTCCTTTGTTGCACAGCACTTCTAGAATTCATTCAATGTTCACTCTCATCACTGTTGGCTTGGATTTAAAAATAAACATCATGTAAACAGTCAAATTAAATGTATTGGGGAAAAACAGTAGTGTACAAAATAAAGGTGCCATATTACACTACTTTTTAACAAGGTAACATATGTTTTTGAGGTTTTAGTAATGTGTCTGTTAATGTTCCAGCTGAAATACCACTCAGATAAAGTATTCTGTCATGCCTGAAATCCCGTTTCAGTTTTTTTTTTTCAAAAAGTACATAAGCTTTGTGGAAAGTTTTGTGGAAGTGATTTTTTTCAATCGGAATAAAGGAAGCAGGACTTCCAAGAAAATGGTGCTCAGGAGTCAAACCAGACGAGGGGCTATGCAAATACCCACCCCCACCGCTTATATGTGTACAAGTTAAGGCATGCTTAGGGACAAAAAAAAATTATCATATTATGTTAGTGTACACATTTACACATCTCGGAGACACATATGCATGATTAAAAATAATTAAGAAGTAAATTTTTGAAAAAGTTATGTCTCCTTGATATGACATTTTCCTTACCAGCTGAACCTTTTCCTAAAGTTCCTGAGTGTACAGTATATTTGGCTTCTGGAAAATTCCTGGCCTGCATTAGCTGCTAAGGGCTAAGGATGCACAATACATCAATCACGACTGAGATAACAGAAGCCTTAGATATGCATCTAAGTACCCTTTAAATGACTTGAAAGCTGTATATTAAAGATGGAACGATCGATCAGACAGTGATGGGAATCCTGGCTAAGTGGTGCAGCAGTAAAGGAGATCACAAGTTTGAATTCTGCTATAACCATCTGTCGCTGGGAGCTCTTAGGGTAGCAGTGCACGCTCACATCAATCACTGAAGCACTAGCCAATCACGGTCATCTGTGCTTCGTCCCCATCCCCTGACGGTGTGTGTGTGTGCATGTGTGTGTGTGTGTGTGCATGTGTGTGCGTGTGTGTGTAGCTGTCTCCATCCGCCCTGTTTAATTTTTCATTTTCAGTTGGATTTTATTTGTACAAACCTAAAGAAAGTCCTGTAAGCTTTACAGTTTTGGAGAAAATGTGAAAGTTATTGAATAATCCATGTTTTATTATATAATTGAATTTTTTTCAAAAATGTTACAAAAATGTCTCTGCAAACTGTCAGCTAAAAATTGGAAATTGGTTTTGCCAAGAAAATTGCAATTTGCGGATATTTTATGTATATTGACATGTGCCTACCAGGACGTCAAGAACAACAGTGGATGGCAGAATCACCATTAACTGGCATTAGGCTACTATGTGTTTTCATTCATAATTACATTTGAGGTGTATTTTGGGGGAAAAAAAATTATAACAGAGGGATTATCTGATGATTAACATATTACCCAACAGATTACCTGATGCTTTGCCACACATGAAAGAGTAACCTAGTAATCAGGAGCATTTAACATAAT
The DNA here is from genome assembly GCA_030014215.1 of Clariallabes teugelsi. NCBI lineage: Eukaryota > Metazoa > Chordata > Actinopteri > Siluriformes > Clariidae > Clariallabes > Clariallabes teugelsi. The sequence continues at coordinate 2,318,068 of JAQMYG010000020.1, read as the reverse complement.
GTTTTCAGATGTATTTTCGTGCTGAAAGTGCTTCCATGACTAGTATTGAATGTGGGTTTTGGCACTGGCATCCGATAATTACCATCCCTTTTGCCACCCAGAAGTGCATCATGGAGGGGCATCACGTCCAAAAAGTCAATACAAGTATTTACTTTATATCAGTTTAAATACAGACATGTTATCTTGTTCAATCTAAAACATTGACTATACAGATCACTCTTTTGAGAAGGAACATATACTTCACTCATGACAGTTAGCTGGCTAGCTTCTTTGCTGAAAACCTTGAAAGTTTCCACTTTGTAGCTCGATTGCATGGATGATGTAATTCTGAGCTCCAATTTCCAAATTCTTAGGTAAATCGAAAGCAACATTAATGCACCTGATTATATCATTATCTACTATCTTTTGCTGATTGTTTCTCTCTAAAGCTTGCTTTAAATAGCATGATTACAGCTTGTACATCAATCTGACTTCATTCCCAAAATAGAGGTTGAAATACTGATTGGTACACTGTGATTTCATCATTCTATCTTCTTAATGTCTGAGATCACTGAGTTCCAATGTTAGCAGAGACACTCAGATCAGCTATCTAAAGATAAAACTAGTAATCACTTGCTCTCCTTACAAAATCTTTTCTTTTTTCCCTTGCTCTCTTTCCCAGCCATCACTCTGAGTCATCCACAATAATGCATTTCCTTGCTCTTTTGCTTGGACTCTTCATCTCCTGAGATGATTTTGAGAAAAGCCAGTGACTCCATGTTAATGTTATTAGAGCACTGATAGAGAGGCATGCCACTCTCACAGCTATTCTAATCACACACACACACACACACACACACACACACACAAACACACACACACACACACACACACACACACACACACACACACACACACACACACACACACACACACACAGTTTGCATCTCTAAATCATATAACTGTTATAACTGTTACTGCATGTTACACGGTCATATTTAAATCAATTTAAATGTGGTCTCAAAACAAAACCATAAATTACCACAAACATGATTAGTCGTTCAATTAGGACAAAAGTAATGGCACCTTATAAAAAGGTGTGTTAATCAGTGTCTTGTTACATTAATGGAAGATTTAGCACCTGTCACACTGAGGGGGCGCTCTTTCACCGTTTAGTCACCATTTTGTTGTTTCTTTATATGAGCTTTGCCTTTTATGGTGTTTTGTGGGAGGGGCTAAATGTAAATCAGCTGTTACATGAACACCTGGCAATTTACTGCAATTAGTTATTTGTCTGGAATTTTGGGGGGATAAATGAAGCACATTATGCATCTCTCTCTCTCTCTCTCTCTCTCTCTCTCCCCCTCACACACACACACACACACACAGTACATACCGCCATGTCTTCAGGATTTGTTGCCTGACTGACGGCAGCATCGTACTGAAAGAAAAGAGCGAGAAGATCAGAAACATTTTGATTTCTATACAAAACCGAGTGTGTAAAATATAACTCTTGTGTTATATATAAGTGGAGGTGTGGCCTTGCCAGCTCGGGGGGCGGGGATGCCGACTGACTCGACCCACACTGACAATCTGATGAACGGTGATATAAAACTGACAGGTCGTCTGAAAGGGGGAAAAGGAAAGATAATAACTCTGAACACTGAAATGCAGAGGAGGACAGGAAAGAGTTATAAAAAGCAAAGTGCTGAAAATTTCGAGAAAATGTAGATATGACATTAAAGGGGTGCAAAATTTTAAACTGATATTTTTATTATTTTTATTTTTCACAATAAATATCTTAACACATTATTTAACCTTGTTTTGGTTACTTGTGATCATCAAAATCTGATCAATCGCTAGCTCTCTAATTGTTGTTAATTTCTTATCCTGAGGGTGTGTAAACTTTTGCACACGGCTGTGTAGAACAGGGCCATACCAGCTCCGGGTCCATGTGGAAGTTCAGCTGGAATTTTCGCACTGACACCGTGGTGTTGTCCAGACTGGAGAACGTGTCTCTCTCCTCCAACCTGAAACACACACAAGCTGCAGCACTGACGCCAAAATAATACGGACCAAATTAATCCATTCATTCAGATTATAATTTAATTCTGTAATATAACCATCTAATTTTCTTGAGGTTTGGAAATGTTTTATCAAAATAACAGTGTTTATTTAAAAATATTATTTAGAATATTTAATATCATACAAAATATGAACATAACATGCAATATTACAACCAGAGGCGTTAGAGTCAAAGCGGGACTTGTGAGGTAATTTCTGGTGAATGAAGGCGTACTGAATCAGACAGTCTGATCGTGACTCCGACATCCTGAGAAAACTTTCTACCATGATGGTGTCCAAGCCCTAGTCAGACTCTCTTTACTCTCAGTACTGGGTTCTGTTATTCTGCACAATCACAAGTCCCGCTTTGACTCGAACGCTCCTCATATTACTATGTATGATAATCAAACATCAGAGTATTATTGTTAAGGCTGTATTTGGTTTACCTTATCACACTGTTTAATCAATTTAAAATGTGACTAATGCCACTAAATTTTTTATATGAAAAATACACATTTCTAAAAGCTGTGCATAACTTAATCTTCTACATTGTATTTACATTATTTCGTACCTTTACACTCACAAAAAGCATTGAATACCTTTTTAAAAATTTAAAGGATTTAAAAATTCAATATGCTGAAAACATTTTTAAATAAATAAACTTATAAAAAGGAACAGTGTGTGTTGATGCAAAACCCTGAATATGTAATGAACAGGTGATATATTATAAATATTAAAACATTTCCTTTAAAACACTTTGTAAATATGATTGTAAAGATAATATTACCTTTAATATTTAACAGATATTTTTCTCACGGACATGAAACACCACACATAAGATGCTTCTTGGGACTGTAATGGTACGAAATAATGTAAACACAATGTGATTAAAAGTGTATGATTTCTTCGAGTCTTAAACAAGTGTGTGTGTGAAGTGTGTTTCAGTTCTACAGGTTCAGGTGGATTAACACAGCAGGCCGCTGCTGATGGTGATGGCGGTGATGATGATGGTGTAAGATTAGGAGAGGGCTCAGGTGTTTAGTGGCCGGTGTCATAACAAGTAGTTAATAAGTTGTGTGTGTTGTACTCACTCCTGCATGCGCTCCCAGGCGGCGGCGCTGAGCACCGCGGGGATGAACACCGTCCCATCGGACAGAAACAGCATGCAGGCGTCGCTATCATCTGTACGCTGAGACTCGGTCAACTCACTCACCTACACACACACACACACACACACACACACACACACACACACACATATATATATATACACTTACTATTAAATACAGACACAGGTTCTACATTTAAGACGTATTACTGATCAGGGTGTGGCTCCAGAGGACACCCTGCCACCGGTGTATCCATTAAACATGGATTAAGTATATTAGGTACAGGAATTACCAGGGACGACCCAATACAATATTATCAGGGTACCCTGGTGCCGATTTGTATTGCGATTCTGTAAGTTACATGATTTTAGAAATATCCCAATCAAGTTTCATACAATTTTTTTTTATTCGTCAATGCCACCATATGTGCAGATATACAGAGGAATCAAAATACTGTTTCTCATCAAGTGTCATTAAACATTGACAATGCAATATAGAAAGTTTGTATAAAAATATCAGCAGTCAGTGTGATATAGAATCAGATTTTTGTACGAAGGTATGAAGGTAATACTGTATAAACATTCTGAAGTTCTGACTATAAAGGCATTTGTAAGGTACAAGACAGACAGCTGCAGTATGACAATAGTGCAAAAAGATTGTAAAGTGTAAAAGTGCAAACAGTGTCAGATTTTAAAAATTGTACTTTATTTCCGGTAAAATTCTAAACAAACTCCGAGCACACAGGACACTGTGCTGCCTGCCAATGTGTTCACAGTTTAGAGCACCACCTGTAGGAATGTAGAGGAACTGCATCATTTTACCACCTCACAAACACATGTATACTACACTGCCCTTTGCAGCTATAACAGCTTCAACTCTTCTGTGAAGGCTTTCCACAAGGTTTATGAGTGTGTTTATGGGAATTTTTGACCAATCTTGACACTGATGATGGACGAGAAGGCGTGGCTCGCAGTCTCCCCTCTAATTCATCTCAAAGGTGTCCTATCGGGTTGAGGTCAGGACTCTTTCATCCATGTCTTTATGGACTTTGCTTTGTGCTCTGGTTCGCAGTCATGTTGGAACAGGTGTGGGATTGTTTTTCAGGAGTTGGGCTGAACTTCCAGTGAAAGGAATATTTCAGACAATTTCATGCTCCCATCGTTGTGAAAGCAGTTTGGGGACGGCCCCTTCCTGTTCCAACATGACAGCGCACCAGGGCACAAAGCAAAGTCCACAAAGACGTGGATGAGAGAGTTTGGTGTGGAAGAACTTGACTGTCCTGCACAGAGTCCTGACCTCAACCCGATGGAACACCTTTGAGATGAATAAGAGCGGAGACTGCGAGCCACGCCTTCTCGTCCAACATCAGTGTCATAAACCTTGTGGAAAGCCTTCACAGAAGAGTCGAAGCTGTTATAGCTTTATAGCTGCAAAGGGGGCGGGGCCAATATCATATTAAACACTATGAATTAGGAATTGGATGTTACTCAAGTTCATATGCATGTGAAGGCAGGCAAGCGAATATTTGGGAATATAGTGTGTTTAATCTACAAAAGGCTTTTAAAACTCTATTTTGGAGTCAGAGCGGTGATACACGCATTAGAATCACGCTACATCTCTGACTCGATCTAATACATAGTTTTTAAAAGTTGCACGGTTTTGATCTAATAGACTTTTTGCCTCAGACGGCACGGTGGCGTAGCGGTTAGCACTGCGGCCTCACACCTCATGGGTCAAGAGTTCAATTCCCATTTTTGGGTCTTGTTCTCCCCGTGTTTGGTGGGTTTCCTCTGGGTTCTCTGGTTTCCTCCTCCAGTCCAAAAACATGCAGATTAGGCTAACTGACATTCCCAAACTGCCCGCTGTGTGTGTGTGTGTGTGTGTGTGTGTCTGATGTATTGGCACCCTGTCCACGCCCTAAGCCACCTCCTCCTCCTCCTCCTCCTCATCACTGTTCTGTAGTTGTGACGCAGTGAAAAGCAGAGTCTAATAAAAGCATTACGTCACACTCGGGGGCGTGGCTATGATACAAAACGTGACAGAAAGTCTCTCTGAAGTTGTTTATTCATTAATGAAGCACACTGTCCTGCACGCGCGCGCGCACACACACACACACACACACACACTCACCCCGACTACATGCGCCCTGACGCTGAGCTCGCGCTCCCGCGCTGTGCTGTAACTCTGCACGAGCTGCTCGATCCACGGCTCCGGTTCTCCTTCCGCCCTGAAGCGCCGCATTACCGGACACACCGGTGTACAAACCGCGTCTCCTCCTCCTCAGCGACTCCACTCACACCACCATCACACGGAGAAAAAAAACTGTTCGCTGTTAACTATTCTCAGTTCTCAGTCTAACAGCTGTGTGTGTGTGTGTGTGTGTGTGTGTCAGTTATCGCTGAAAATTCCGTTATAGCGACTTGGCGACTCAGTTAAACGCTACGCTCTTGTTTTCGCTCCGTGTAGAAACAGTGACCTGGAATTATAAGTTCCGGATTTATTTTAAAGCATCTGCGCGTCTCTGCTGCCCCCTTGTGGAACGTTCCAGTAAAACAAAACACTGCAGATCTCATTATTATAATTTTTTTAATGAAACAAGACACATAAAATGCCCACTGAGGGATTGTAAAGGTAGAAAATAAAAAGGGTTGTATTTTTGCTTTGAAATGTGAATGGCGTATTGGTGAAACTTCATCATCTATGATGGGGGCCTGGAGCCGGCATGTCTCAGGAGACATAACTACCGGGACTCCATATTAACATCAACTGTCGTGGCTAAACTTCCAGCCTCCTAACACACAGTATGAGTGCAGATCAATCCCTGCTATCCGTTATCACCCAGATGAGGATGGG
>JAQMYG010000020.1:2180425-2216819 GCA_030014215.1 Clariallabes teugelsi | reverse complement strand
TGAACTTGGAATGACTTACTGACAATACCAGCTTTTTATACCCACAGAATGTTGAAATTGATGCCACATTGAAAAAGTTTGTCTTTTGGGATTGGCCCCAATATAAGGCACACCTGTACAAAATGAGACCATTACATGGAACACACAAAATGAGGTGTGTCTATCACCCCAATACAATTGCCTCCCTATCCCAAAAATGTCTGAAGTGAATGAAGTGAAACAAACACCGTATGTATGACATCCAATATCTCGAACTTATTGTGAGTAGTGTGTGTATATATAATATATATATATGTATGTATGTATGTATGTATGTGTGTATGTGTGTATGTGTGTGTGTGTGTGTGTGTGTGTGTGTGTGTGTGTGTGTATATATATATATGTATGTGTGTGTGTGTATATGTATACTGTACTGTGCAAAAGTCTTACGCACCATATCATATTCTGTATATGCAGTATTTCCATATATAACTTAAAAATTTATAAACAAATAACATTACAGGAGAATATATGCATGGCTCTAAAGAAAAAAAATATAGTACAAGTCAGACCAGTTTTCAGATGGAAACATAAAACCTAATGTACGCTCCTGGGATTTGCATAAAAATAGAAAATAACGAGTGTGACAAAGTTACCAGAAGAACTCATATTCTCCAGCAAGCTCAGTAAAACACAACAACTATTTTACTTATAGTAATGTGCAAAAGTCTTGGGCACATACTAAAAAAATGGCCTAAGCAAAAGATGGTAAATGCTCCTATTAGCAGTTCATGAAAAAATCTGTTTGCTGCCAGCTTCATAAATGAGGCCCATAGATGCATTTCTGTAGTAAATGCGACCTCACTCTTTCACTATTATAATAGTACCACTACAGAGATTTTATTGGTTACTTCAAACTTATAAAAACACATTTTAGATGATGAAGTCTGTTTATGTATGTGTCTGCAGGTGGTGATGCTGGTATTGGCTTGGAAGCTGAATGCCCAGAGTATGGGCTACTTCACCCTGCAGGAATGGCTTAAAGGAATGGGGTCACTTCAGTAAGAATGTTGATTGTAACTAACCTGTTACATAACCTGTAACATCATTGTGCTTCTAATGTTCAGTAACTGACTTAACATTGAAAACGTATCAAGTGTTTATTTTCCCTACTTTTCCTTATGGAATACATGAAATTTGTAAAAATGCTAGATAGTACTGCAAAAATGACATCTTGGCAAGTGAAATATTATTGAAACTAGAGAAAACTTTAATTTCTTACAATAAATTTACAACAAACCAAATGTAAGATCATTAAGCTCATTTCTGGTCAAATGGTATTAAAGTTCTTGTTCTGTTGGCAGTTAATTTTGTTTCTTACGAGAAATAAATTCCTAAAAGTAGCAAAATTATCTGACGGTGAACAAGAATTTAAATTTGAGTAAAATTTGATCAGAAATAAGCTTCTATTTGATTTGTTTTTAAGATATTTTCACCTGCTAGGATGTAATTTTTTGCAGTGAAACCTCTAAGCCCAGGGTGGTTTTGTGTAGCAAAGCCTCTGCTAATTTATATGCTGAAAAATACATTATGTAGCATTAAGACGTCTTTAAGTCCCAAGGTCCATCCAAATGGGCAACATTAGGTTTATGCCACACTAATCCTTAATGACCTAGATTTATAATGTCTGATGACCGTAACGTTTAAAAATTTTGCTGAAAATGGTTTAAACACTTTTGTTGTATTCAATAGACCAGTGAGTGCTTCTTAGCCCTGGTCCTGGAGGACCCCCTGAATGACCTATTTTACTTCACTACTTCTCAGCTCTAAGCACACCTGATAGCCTTTTCTGAATTGGCAAGGGGTCTTTCAGGACGAGAGCACCTCGGACCCAAAACATGCTTGTCCTTCAGATTTCTGTGTCAGACTGTAAAATGGTTAGCGATTTTCTACACAGTGATTATAAACACAGTAATGAGCTCTGTCTTGTCGGCCTGGTGACTCTAGTCATGAGCTGTGACTCGAATCAAAAACACTGAGTGTACATTCAAATAGATTTACTTATTTAGAAAATCTCTGAAAGACTGGTTAAAAAAAAAAAGTGTATATCAAGACCATGCTAGTTTAACAAGTTTAAAATTTATGTAAAAATTTTGCTTGTCTTTCAAAACACTCGCAGACCAAGGTACTTGCAATCCAAGGTTGAACTATACTACTTCTCTGTGGCTGTCTTCCGATGTGTCTTTCATTCCTGCCTTTTCTCAGATGCGATTCAACTGAAAAACTCAGGAACTCTCTAGACTACCTGAGGTCGATCCTCAATGATGCTACGAGTTTTAAGCTCATTTACAGATACGCCTTTGACTTCGCCCGGGTAAGCAATAAAAATTTTACCCTTCACTTAACCTATTATTCATTCATTTTCCCCCTTCCTGCAGTGTTGTAGAACAAGCATGAACTTACTTTGGACTGACCTGTCTCTGGGTTATCTGTCTATAATATGGGCTGTTTACATTCTTATGGTCCCTGTGACTAAACTGTGTAGCTACTTAAACTTTCTTGTTAACTGATGAAATGATACGCTTTACCAAGAGTATCATTAACATTTTACAAAAAAGTGCATCAATTTAAGTAGGCCATGAACAAAGCCTATACTGATCAGCCATAACATTAACACATTATCGTTGATCATCAATTATACACCAGTAACTGGTGACAGGGTCATGGGCACCTAAGGCTCACCTAAGCTTGTGAGGACAAAATGCTAGCATGTCGGGTCCAGTCATGAAGATGCATCATAGATCGAGAAGGGCAATGCTGTCCACGATGTTTTGGTGCCAAAACACCCATTACCCCGCAGCCCACCATGCACATAGTCCAGCAGGCAAAGTGTCTAAGACTGTTGACCCTGCCTTCAAACCAGCCTTCAAACCTTAAAGCTGCTGACCCGGCCTTCAAACTCTCCAGATCCCAAGCTGATTTAGCTCCCGTGGAATGTGCTGGACAAACAAGTCAGATCCATGGAGACCCCACCCCTCAACCCACAGCACCCAGAGAATCCACTGCCAACGCCCTGGTACCAGACACCACGGCACACACCCGAGGTCCCAAGGGGCCAGAGCAACCTAGGCAGCACAAGAAAAACCTACAAGATAACAGGCATATTGTTGTAAAGTTATGGCTGATCGATGTATGCTGGTTGATTTAAAACTTATGGTATAACTTCTAACATTTGGCCTCACTGTCTATGTGCATTTTGCAGGAGAAGGATCAGAGGAGTTTAGATTTAAACACTGCCAAGTGCATGCTTGGACTTCTACTTGGGAAAACATGGCCACTATTTCCTGTGTTTAACCAGTTTCTAGAGGTGCTGTTTTAATCCAAATGTTCTTGTATTCTGTTAAATATAGATTTTTTTTTTTTTTTTTTTTTTTTTTTACAGTGTGGCTATTTTAAATGACTTACATTTCACATGCTGATCGTGTTTTTGATATGAATGTAATATTATAGATACAGTACTGTGCTTGGAACACTAATCATGAGTTCTATGTTTAAAAATCTGATATTTTTTTTCTCTTTTGTTGCAGCAATCCAAGTATAAAGTAGTAAATAAAGACCAATGGTGCAATGTTCTAGAGTTCAGTAGGACCATTAACTTGGATCTCAGCAACTATGATGAGGATGGGGCTTGTAAGTACATACATCCAGACGTACGTACATACATACTGTAGTGTACCCCCACAAAGCATTCACCCTACCTTTGAGAGACCATGAGTTTGAATCCCAATGATCCCACAGACATCTGTGTACAGGAGCCAAGACTGTGCTCTGTGGGCGGGAGGGATGGCTTGCACTCTTCTCCCTTTCAATCACAGTGACACAAGCTGGTGTGAGTTCATGTAGGTGGAAGAGGATGGATAGCACTTTGCTCTGAGTGTGTAGCACCATCCTGTGATGCAGTATGTTAAGCAGTTTAAAAATATGCTCTTGCTTTACATGTTTTGGAGAAAGCCCTGGTTGCAGGCTGTGGTATAATGGGAAGAATTCTTTGGTGGGTGGGAATTTACAGTTTTGGGAGGGGGGATTCTATTTTGCATATATTGCTATATGAAATACTGTTTTCTATTTCAGGGCCGGTTTTGTTGGACGAGTTTGTGGAGTGGTACAAAGACCGAGAGATGTCATAGCAACAACCGTCATTGCCTCTAACTTCACCAACAACTAGAAACTAATCTGCAACAGGCACCGTGGCATCAGCGACAGAAATGACTTAGAAATGGTCCTTACAAACAAAACATACCCGGACCAGGTGGGGCAAACTGTAGGTAACCTGCCAGTGATGTATGTGTGTGTGAGTGTGAGTGTGGAAGTGTCAGCGTTCCATAGTGTATCGTTCACACGTTGCCCTTCTTAAAAGGGTTATGTGCGAGCGCCATCACTGATGAGAAACAGGTCAAACAGCACCTTTGCCCTCAATTCTCACCTGATGTCCTGACCAAACTGCAATGCATCATGGGAAAGCACTTGGCCCAGATCAGTGCCGCTTCCTGCCTCCCTACTGTGACGTGTCTAACTGTGAATGTATGAATGGGTGTTTAAGAGGGAGTGATCTGTGATTATTCCACACGGTAGGGCAACTCCTAAATACCTAAATAGTTTCCATCATATCCTAGGTAATTACGTATTAAGGGATCTTGTTTAAAATACAAACTTGTATAAAAATATTCTGTAACTATGATTTAAAAAAAAAAAAAAAAAAACTGTAAATGAATCGAAATAGCCATTGCTGCTGATTATGATCTGAAGTACAGTGACTAGATCTATACTTGTTCCATTACATTGAATCATGAAAAGTTACACTTCTTACAGAGTAGTTTAAAAACGGCTTGTTATGACAAGTCTTTCCATAAGAAAAAGATTAAAATAATTTTAAAAATAATAAAAAGTGCTAAATCAGCCCTACTTTCAGAATATTTTCTGAAATGCTCATTGCTATTTCATTATATAGAATAACTTTTACACAGGGTAATTATTATTATTTTTTCATATGTAATAAATACCTGCCATTGATCTGTATCTGTACCTTTTTTTTTTTTTCCAAAGGTTTTTGACTTCTTTTATTTCTCATCATTCCTCCTCGTTTACTCCACATTTTTAAATAGCACATCATTTATATTTGTGTGTTAGTGCTGTAATGTTTTAGACATTGCCTAACTTGGTTGTTAGTCTGGATGGCAGAGGGGGTTAAGTAATGACTTTAGTCTTTTGTTATAATTCAGTTACCAAACAAAAGTTCAAATCTGAGTCTCTCTGTTGGAGATGGATCGCTTCTGTATGTATTTAGTATTACAGGTGATGTACAGAAAAAAAGCTAAAGATATGTGTTCTTTATATGATTGTTTTTTTTTTTTGTTTGTTTGTTTGTTTGTTTGTTTTTTTTGAAACCATGCAGAAGTTTGATATTTCTTGGGGAAAATTTGAATAGTTTTTCTGTCATTATTCCATTGTTATTTTTCCATTTGTTAGTAAGCCAGTTATTTATGGCAGTATTCTTAATGGGAGGATAAATGCTCATATCAGACAAGTAAGAGATTAATTATTTTTTCAAAAACATGCATCCAATGCATCTGCATCTGCAGCTTGCCCTTCCCTGGTCATCTCAATTTTACAGACAATATTCAGTTTAAGTGTCAATGCATATATCTTTTACACATCACTGTGCCCTTATACAAGTACATTCATGCTCTCCATGAGAATCTACTTGGTTACTTAGTCTTACGTTGATTTACTTTACTGGATCATCCAAAAGAAATGTTTTTTCCTCTTTGTTGTGTCTTTAATTCACATATTACCCAGATAAAATGGCATGTTAAGGCTGTCTCTTGAAGTGGAAGGGAAATGTGAGGGGAAACACACTTCCACAGCAAGTCCTAAAGCCCATAGTGACTGTTGCATAGCAACTGTTTAACATTCTAGTTACATTTGTAAAATGTTCAGTTTTGCCTTCTGACTGTGGCGTGAAGCTAACTTGTCATCTGAGTGGACATAAATTGTGCATGCGTACTTCACGCATAGATGTCTGACTATAAATGATTTTATTTTATTTAATTTTTTTGTAAATGTTAGTTCTTTTTCCTTTTTTGTATAGGTATTTGTGAATTTATTGTGCTTATGTTTTTCCCCACAGCCATGAACTCATTGTTTTATGAAAATCATGATTGTCATGGTATCTAACGCTTAAATACACTTTCAATCTCATTTGCTGAAATGTTTGTTTGCTTTTTTTTTTAACCCACCGTTTTCACCATGGGCTAAACATCACAGATTTTTTTTTGCAGCACCTGAATTTATGAGCAGCTGTTATTAAATTTAAGTGCTTGCAAGAATAACATCATGCCAAATTACAATGACCTATGTTTTTTCTTTTATGATTTTAAACAGCTGTTTCATTTTGTTTGTGTGTTAAGCACAAAAATCATTTACCAAAACAAAAATTCAATGTGTTGAATTAAAAAAATAAATCAAATAAATAATTTGTTAGATGTAGTTGGATTGTGTAGTGGCAGGAACTACATGTCATGACTATAATTAGCTAAATGAAGTATATGGCTCTCAGGCTACATTCACATTAAAAGCCACTTTGTTCAATTCAGATTATTTTTGGTCAGACCATGCATGTCATGACGGTTCACATTCATAATCACAAATTATTTTTATCTGACTTTAAAGTCGATGCGTCTGTCGTCTAAAACAGCATGCACCATGTTACAACTTACTGTATAGTTGTGTGACCGATGATTCATTTCAAACAATGGATGTGACTTTAAAAAAAATCTGCTTGGAGTTCTGCTCTGGAGGATGACAAGCAGTTTGTTGGCTGAATTTGTTGAGGTCCAGAAGAAGCTAGAAAGCCAGACAGATGGCTCACTTAAGGTGTTTTAGCAGTGATAGCTATAACTGCTATGAAATCCCAGCCATGCTGACTGTCAGCGGTCATTCTACTGTATGCATGCACAGAGGCAAAAAGTCGCATGAATTTCGATCTGCCCATTCTCATTCAAGTCACATGACTATTACATTTGTGTAGCCCTTAAATAATCAGACCTCATATTGGGATTGGGCGGGGGGGATCAGATTTGAGTAATTTCAGGCTGGTAATGTGAACATAGCCTGATAGTCTGATACTAAAAGAGTAACGTGTTCTTCAGGTATATGAAGCTTCAGGTACATATGAAGAACAAAAATTTAATTTGCTTTTGCTTTTCAGTAATTACCAAATGTGTTCTTGTACAGCGTTTACAAGAGCAGGCAGACTTATAAATAAATACAACAAGCCCTAATTGTTATTTTTATTTTGCGGGGGGTTGGGGGGTGATTATGTAATGGTGAATTTTGAAGTTGTGAATTTTTAACAGTATTTGGCAATGTCCATGACATGCAATCTGGAATAATATAACTTAACCCTGCTAGGCACTTTTGTTCCTGCAGCAGTGTTCGGTTAGCAGATCTCTGTATTTTGACTGTTACTAAGACTGCTTTGCTAGCAAGTTTGGCTAACACAGGGAGGATTGGCTGACTAGCTCGTCTGATTTTGTGTGTAAACGTATATGCATCTGGGTGTGTTTTCACTGTAACCTATCGCCACATTCAGTATATAAATAGGTTTGTTTAAAAATTGACATTTTATCTTTCATACATTTTCACAAACAAAAAAAAAAATTCTTGGATGTGCTTTAGCATAGGATTTTATTTTTTTCCCTCTGTTCTAGGTTTATACTGCTATCTAAGACCCAAGCATGCTCCAAAAAATTGTGCATAATATTAAGATAAAAGCCATACTTTTACAAAATGCGTGTGTAGATTTTAATTCGACTTCATTGTTATAGATATTTAGTCTTTATATCTTTACATAAATTCATTCTTTTTTTTTTTTTATAGTATGCTTTTGTGAACAATATCCATAAATAAAAAGCAATGTTACAAGGGAAATAAGGGCTAAAAATTTATGTATTTAATATATATAACTGTGAAAGACAGTGTATATTTACTTTGCATGTTTCTACATTTAGTGTATCACTAAAGATAAATGGAAAACAGCTGAATATCAATTTAGTCTTAATTAATATAAAGTCTTTTTGCTTTCAGAAATCAAGATTCCGCTGTGAAGCCAACATACATTAATGTATAAAATTATACAGGTTTTGTACATAGTTAAATAGTTCAGGGGATATAAAAACCTTAAGCATCACCATGAAACCCATCAGTCCCTCTGCGAACAGATGACTTGGATCTCAGCAATGACATATTCTTATCAGATACAGAAAGATCTTCTCTTTTGAGGTTTCACAGTGGTTTAACCACTCAGTGTTCAGTAAGAAGGCAATCGTCCTTCATAATTAACTGAGCTTCTTTATTGATCACTTTCCTGAGACGTGAAAGACTCGGAGGTCAAACTGAACCCATCCATTGCTCTCTTCTTCTGCTGAAACAACAATCTTCTCCGTTCCTGCCTTTCACGAGCCTGAGAGCTGTCTCTTAGATACTCTCTAGTGTCATCATTTCTTGAAAAAGTTGCAGGTGTATCAGGGATGGGTTGGGATAAATCCTGAAGTGCAGGGTCCATAACTAGATGCTTTCTTGAAACACTTTTCTTGGACGAGGCACCCAAACCAGACAACTTTGACTCTAATATAGTCTGCGACTCAGGAAGTTGGCTTAACTTATTCGGTTCTGTAATCCCTTTCACTGTCAATGGGGCATCTTGGGACTGTGTTTGATTTTGATCATATTGCTTAGAATTTGCAAACGTGAAGGATCTTGGGCCTACCTGCTGCAGGACATGATCTTGAGCTCTGTCTGGTGTTATATTTGTCTTGATCATCATTGAGTCTGTTATTACATCCATCATTTCCTGCTTTGGAGGTGAGCTAGATAGTGGCAAAGTCTGTGTATGAGGTTCAGAATGCCTGAAATGCCCAATGTATCTAGTTAGCCTTGGTCCTCCATCTATTAGGCCAAAGGAATCTTTTCCCTTTGTAGCAAGATTCAACTCATCCTTAGTTGAGAAAACTTGTTCACTTTCCAGAGATGACTGGTAAGGTTCTGATTGCACACCCCGAATACGTTTTTTCACTTCTGGTAGTTGGTCATAAGATAACTCTAATGATCCAAATAAATGATCTGCAGCATTACTTGATGCATCATTTGATATATTTGATGTTCTGTTCTGATACTCAGATTGTGTCAATTGAAAAGCTTTCTTTTCCTTTAATATTTTGTCAAGAGAGGCATCAAGTAAAGTGTCTTTTATGCTTGTTTTTGCCTCATTATTAGTTGAGGAGCTTAATGTGGTCCATTCTTTTTTCAGTTCAGACTGTTCAAACTGAATGTTTCTTTTCACTCTTGGTAGTGAATCAAGATTTGTTCCCAGATGACCAAGGAAACTGTCTTCTGCTAGAGAAGGTCTTACGTGAACCATGGATAAATCTGATCCCAATAATGCTGTTTTCTTTGCTACATCAACAGTGACTCCATGGGTGTTTGAATACTTTGATGGAGCTGAATGATGTGTGAAATGAATATATCTCTTTACCTTGGGAAGTTCACTTGCATCCATTTTCTTAAAGAAGGTGTCTTCATTATTTGACTTGATATCACCAGGTGAAGTGCTGGACCTCAGTAATTCTGGTTTTGTTGAAACTGGTGTAGCTGTTTGTCTGTGTAAAGACCAAGTTGAAGATTGAGTAGAACGCTGTGAGAAATTAATGTACCTTCTCACTTTTGTTATCTCAAAGACATTGTGTTCAGCAGCAACTGGTTGAATATAATCTTCAGATGCTGAAGACTTTATCTTCAACTCTGGGCTAGTCTGTATTGTTTTTTCTGTGCTGTTGGTTAAAGAATGAATGGAAACCAACAATGGTTCTTGTATGCCTGGTTCAGGTTGTGTGAATTTAATGTATCTTTTCACCGTTGGCACTCCATCAAGTGACGTTCCTGTTTGGCCAAAGAAATTATCTTCCTTTGTGGTAGGACTGACCCTACTGACCTCGGATCTTGTAGACTGCATTTTTGTCGAGAATGAGGGAGACTGAGTTGGAGTTTGAGGTTCAGATTTTATGAACTGAAGGTAACGTTTTACTTTTGGCACTTCTTCTAAAGATGTGCCTATCTGTCCAAGGAAAATGTTGTCTTTAATGACTGTTATGCGTTTTTCCTCAAACAAAGAATCAGGGCTACTAGACAACTGTGGTGTGACTGGTGTTGTGGTTACAGAAGACCGAGTTGGAGGATAAGCTTCAGATTGTGAAAACTTAATATATTTCTTTACCTTGGGCACTTCATCAGAGGATACACCGAGGTGCCTAAAGAAGTTGTCTTGGTGTTTTGGAAAGCTGTCTTTGTCAGATAAAGAACTGGAGGTAATGCATTCTGCTTTTGTCACTGATTGAGGTGGGACTTCTATCTGCTTAGATTGTGTGAACAGAAGAGCTTTCTTTACCTTGGGTATACTGTCAAGAGATGCAAATTCTCCATCAAAGAAAATGTCTTTTGTGCTTAGTTTTGCATGAGCATCAATCGAGGGGCTTAATGTGGTCAATTCTTTTTTGGTCATTTTCTCAAGTGGAGATTGTGACTGATTTGATCGATATGGTTCAGATAGTGTAAACTGAATATATCTTTTCACCCTTGGAAGTGAATTAAGATTTGCATCTAGTTGATGGAAATTTTCTCCTGTTATAGGAGGTTTAACAATAACTGTAGATAAATCTGATCCCTGTAATTCGGTTTTCTTTGCTACATCAACTTTGACTCCATGGTAGTTTGAAACCTTTGGTGGAGTTGAATGAGGTGTGAAATTAATATACCTCTTTACCTTGGGCAGTTCACTAACAGATGCATCCATTTTCTTAAAGAAACTTTCTTCATTATTTGACTTGCTATCATCAGGTGAAGACCTGGACCTTGGTAATTCTGGTTTTGTCAAAACAGGTGTAGCTGTTTGGCTGTGTAAAGACGGAGATGAAGGTTGAGTAGAACGCTGTGAGAACTGAATGTATCTTCTCACTTTTGGTATCTCAGAGGATGTGTCAATTGGTGCAAAGTAGCTGTATTCATCAGCAGCTGATTTTATATCATCTTTAGATACTGAATCCTTCAACTTCAATTCTGAGCTATAATATTTTGTTTTTTCTGTCATGTTGTTTAAAGAGTGCAACAATGGAGGTTGTAAGCAAGGTTCAGCTTGTGTGAACTGAATATATCTTTTTACCTTAGGCACTCCATCAAGTGATTTACCTGTTTGACCAAAGAAATTGTCTTCTTTAACAGTTGGACTTACTCTAACCTCAGATCTTGTGGACTGGATGTTTGTCAGTAGCTCTGGTGTGACAGATTCTGTAATTGCAGGCCATGAGGGACACTGAGTTGGAGTTTGAAGCTCAGGTTGTGTGAACTGGAGGTGTCTTTTTACTTTTGGAACTTCATCAAAAGATACATCAATTTGTCCGAAGAATGAAGGGATTGGCTGATTTGAAGGTTCCGCTTTAAACTGTGTAAACTGCAGTGATCTGTTCACTTTTGGTATATTATCCAGAGGTACCTGGATTACTTCAAGAAAATTAGTTTTGCCTTGCTTTGATTTTGTATCATCTAAGGAATGTGATGTTCCTCTTGGTGTGACCGATGGTATCACTTGTTGTTTGATTGAGGATAGAGACTGTGACTTAGGAGGCACCTCAGATTGTGTGAAATAAATGTACTTCTTTACTTTTGGAACTTTGTCCAGAAAGACACCTATTTGTAAAAAGAAATTATCTTTACCAGTTACCAATGGTGTTTTTATTTCCTGTGTTATTCGTTCATCAGTTAGTGGATGTTTTGCCTTTGCAGGGTGGAATGGTGATAAAATGTCATAATGAGTTTGTGAGGGTGTGAACTGGATACATCTCTGTACCTTTGGTACTCCACATAGTGATGCACATTGTCCTTTAAAGAAAATACTCATTGGGTCCATCGGGGATCCTGTTTTTGACACTTTCTCAGGTTTAGCTACTTGGTTATGTAATGGTGAATGATTTGAGAGCTGTGATTCTGACAGAGAAACCTGAACATACCTTTTTACTTTTGGTACTTCCTCAAATGATATGGGTATTTGTCCAAAAAAGCTGTTTCCCTTAATGGCGGGAGAGGGCGTATGCACAGTTTTAGGTTTGGATTGAGTGAAGTGGACATATCTCTGTACTTTTGGTAGTGCAGGTAGTGATACATTTTGTCCTTCAAAGAAAATATTGAAGGGGTCAGGTGGGGATCCTATTTTTGTCACTTCCTCACGCCTAACCACTTGGTCACTTTTTAATGTAGGTTCTGGATGATTTGAGAGCTGTGATTCTGATGGAGAAATCTGAACATACCTTTTTACTTTTGGTACTTCATCAAATGATATGGGTATTAGCCTGAAGAAGCTTTCTCCCTTAATGTCGGGAATGGGAGAATGCACGGTTTGAGGTGTAGATTTCATAAACTGGAGATATCGCTGTACCTTTGGCACTGCACATAATGAGACCCTTTGTCCTTCATAAAAAATACTGAAGGAGTCAGGTGGGGATCTTGATTTTGTCACTTCCTCAAGCCTAACCACTTGTTCAGTCTTTAATGAAGATGTAGAATGATTTGAGAGCTGTGATTCAGATGGTTTAAACAGAACATACTGTTTTACTTTTGTTACTTCTTCAAAGGATATGGGTATTATCTCGAAGAAGCTGTCTCCCTTAATGGCAGGAGTGGGCATAATAACAGTTTGAGGTGCAGATTGCCTGAACTGGACATATCTTTGTACCTTTGGTAGTGCATGTAGTGATACACTTTGTCCATCAAAGAAAATATTAAAGTGGTCAGTTGGGCATCCTGTTTTTGTAACTTCCTCAGGCCTAACCACTTGGTTAATTGTTGCTGAAGGTGATTGATGATTTGAGAGCTGTAATTCTGATTGTGAAAATTGGAGATATCTCTGTACTTTTGGTACTTCAGCAAATGATATGGGTATTAGCTTAAAGAAGTTGTCACCCTTTATGGCAGAAGTAGGTATATGCACAGTTTGAGGTGCAGATTGCGTGAACTGGAGATATCGCTGTACCTTCGGTACTCCATATAATAAAACACTTTGTCCTCCATAGAAAATACTGAAGGGGTCAGCAGGGGATGCTGATTTTGTCACTTCCTCACATTTAGTCAATTCTTTAACTAATGCTAAATCATTCGAGAGCTGCAATTCTGATGGTGAAAACTGAATATACTGTTTAACTTTTGGTACTTCATCAAATGATATGGGTATTTCTCCAAAGAAGCTGTCTCCCCTAAAGTCAGGAGCGGGCATATGCACAGTTTGAGGTTCAGATTGTGTGAACTGGAGATATCTCTGTACCTTCGGTACTGTACATAGTGATAGACATTGTCCTTCAAAAAAAATACTGAAGGGGTCAGGTGGGAATCCTGATTTTGTCACTTCCTCAGGCTTAACCACTTGGTTAATTGTTGCTGAAGGTGATTGATGATTTAAGAGCTGTGATTCTGATTGTGAAAATTGGAGATATCTCTGTACTTTTGGTACTTCTCCAAATAGTGCTATACTCTGTTCGTTAAAATAAATACTGATGTCACCAGTATCAGGTAGGGATTCTGTTTTTGTCACGTTCTCAAGCCTGGTGCCTTGGTTAATTGATGGTGAAAATTTAACATACCTTTTTACTTTTGGAAAGTCATCAATGGATGCATCTATCTGATCAAAAAACAAATCCTCTTTAGTAATTGCACTTTTGTCATCTTCTGTAGAGATGGTCCTTTTCTTTGATTCAGTGTTTACCATTTCATAAGGGATGATTTCTTCTTCAGCAGAATGAGATGGAGTTTGAATTTGAGGATACGATCTACTTTGTGAGAAATGAAGATATCTCTTTACCCGTGGTATTCGATCCAAGGATGGCTCAATCTTTCCAATGATGCTCTCACATGGCCTCTCTGATTTAGGTAATCTTTTTTCTACAGATGTAGACTTCTGTTGATGTGGAGTTTTAGGTGCAGCAATTGAGAACAGAAGCGAATTTTTTAGCTTTGGTAGTCTATCGAAGGCTTGTCCTATGGTTACAAAAAAATTATCCTCATTTGTTGAGGGGTTGACCATTTCAGAAGGTATCACTGGTTGTTTTTTGAATGATATACCCAGGAAGCCTCCACTACCTTTACTGCTTGTGGTTACTGTTTTGGGTTCTAGCAGGACATCTTTATTTGTTTCAGACCCACTTCTGTTAAATAGCCGTGCACTGAGCCCACTAAGACCTTTAAATATTCCTCTCTCATTCTCTTTATTGCGCTTGACCTCTATATCTGTACTGCTTGAGGAGTTGTCATAGTTAATATTGAGAAGCCTGTCTTGACTTATGACTGGTGTGGCATCATTGCTGGGGTCTCTATGTTCTACTCTTATCTCAAGTTTCCTTGGGTAGTCTCCTTGTTCATGATCTTCTTCACTATAGCTACTGGTACGTGATCTGTCTTCCGACATCAAGCTGGTAGACTTCTGACTGGTCCTATAAACAGGATGCACATGGTATTGTGTAGGTTCATCTTCGTAATCACTGCTAACATTTGAGGTATGGAGGGACTTTTTGTACTCTGTAAATGCCTCATCATCAAAACTATCCCCTCGAGTATAAGTCATGTGTATGTCTGTTGGGTCCAGGGTAATAGTATCTTGTCTGAGTAGCGCACCCATGTCTGCACTCTGTTTTTCAGTTAGGACATATTCTTCAAAATGTCTGTTTTTGCCATAGTCATCATCATTGTCATCTTCTGTGTCGGAAATGTGTTCTTCTAAGTCTTCACCAACCACTGGGTTGACTGTGTATTCTGTGGGTCCTCCTTCACTCTCTCCACTTTCACTGGACTTACAGGAGCTTGGTCTCTCAGACAGTTCATCTACAGACATTTCTTCTTGAATTGCTGGAGAACTAAGAGCAGCAACATCTGAAACACGACTGCTTGATCTTGGCGAGCCCTCTGTGAATGAAAAACTCTCTCCACTGTCATTCCATAAGTCTGGGTCCAGTTCATCCACACTCTCCTCCTTTGATTCAGAAATCTTTAATGGAAATGGGTCATTCATAAGTCTTGGTATTGTATCCCAATGGTCCATGCTGGCTTCATCTTCTTCTTCATATATGCTGACTGTAGGTGAATCTACGTTTTGTTCAGTTGACTCTCTTGCCTCATAAGACATCTGTGGTTCTTGCCATTTACCTGTGAGAGATGATGCAGGTAAAATGCTCCTTTCAACTAATTCTGTGGTGTCTTCTTGGTCTGTGATGTATTCAAACTGCATTCCTTTGCTACTTTCAGAATTTAGACTCTCAGTAGATCTGTACCTTGTAACTTCTTTGTTTTCCGCTCTTAGTGGCACTTCTTTGTGCACCTCAATAGTCTCTGTCAAGGATCCTATTTTCTCTACATTCTCATATAATACTGCAACATCTGTATTGCTTCCAGGTGGACTGTCGTCTAGAGTGACATAATATGGAACCCCCCCTCGTTCCTGTATTTCTGTAACCTGTCCAAATGTCACTCGTGGACCTGTATGCACTTCTTGTTCTTGGTCATCTGTATCCGAATAGCCTTCGTTTACATACGGCCTCTGCCTAGTTGAGGAACTCTGTGAGTTTGAAGCTGATGTAGAAGATTTCCTCTTATTTCGGATTTGTTTGTAACATTTTTCCAGAAATGGTCTTAATATAACACCAAGGACAAAGGCCACAATGAATGTGATGAAGACAGACAGGCAGACCGCTAATACAAACTGAGACTGTTGCACTGCTCGGACAGCTGGCCCATTCCTCAGTGTATTGTCATTATCCTCTGCGTTAAGCTCGACCAATCCGATTTGTGCTTCTCGTCGCAATCTTTTGTCATGGGCTCTTTTACGAACATGTAGATTGAAAACGGACATGTGCTCTTCATGGTATCCTGAGATGCAGACATAAAGTCCTGCATCATGCTCTGTGGTATTACTGATGTGAAGGAATTGTTGTGCATCACAGATTTGGCCATGGGGTGTCCACCAACGAGTGTGTATAAAATCTGAAAAAGAGAAAAAATAAATTATAATTATGACATATATTATGAAGATAATTTCCTTAGTATATAGTACTTGTTCGTACTAGATAATTTCCATATTGCCAAATGTCATTAAAAAACTTTACTTCCTTGGCTGCCAGTGCTACAGGAAAGAATAAGTTCCATCCCCTCATCCACGGTCACCTCCTTTTTCACACCGGGCATATTGCATACAGGTTGTGGACAGACAAGATCTGATTCCTTCAAGTCCATCAGGTCCTTTCCAGCATAATGAAAGGGAGAGAAACACACCACTTTCCAGGTGGGATTACCCAGTTCGTGGTCAAAACTGAGCCACCTTCTGATTGTATTCATGTTACAATCACACCTCCATCTATTTCCAGAAATGTCCACCAACACTTTTAGGTTCCGTAGAGACAAATAGGCTGGCATAGGTATGGTAGCCAGCAGGTTATAGCTCACATCAAGGATCTAGATGACATAACTAATGCATTAATTCTAAACAATAATCCACAAAATATTTAAAATACATTAAAATACACAAATGTGTTACCTTTAGCTTATGCAGGTCCTTAAAGGCTTCTGGATGGATGGTGTTAATGAGGTTATGATGAAGGTGAAGCTCAGTCAAATGAGTACAACCAGCCAAGTCAGCAGGGCCAATCTCAGAGATTCTGTTGTAGGAGAGCTGGAGCACTTTTAGGAATTTAATATTGCTCAGTCCTAAGATGGAGAAGTGAGACATAAACATCTGATTTTTTTCATGGTAAACCTACCCCAGGTATTGAGATAATGTCACTGTAATGTCTGTGACTATAGAATTTATGCATTTAACTTCTTTGTCTTGTGAATGTTTCATGATACATTGTTTACTTTTGATAAAAGCATAAAAAGTGATTTTATTTGAGCAAAAAAGTATGTTATTGGTACATGATCATCATAGTTCAGAGAATAATGTAGTGAAATACACAGATATAAATTACTACTATATTACTGTATAATTATATGAGTAATGTTAACTATTGCACTTTAATATTTTATTTGACCATTTTTAGCTTTGATTATAGCACACAATGTGGTGAGAAGTTCATGTGTGAAAATGATTTCTCATGCTCCCAGAATCACCTTTTCACAATTTGATTCCTGGAATATTCCTGTGCCATCAAGGAATAAAAACTCTATTGATGTGATAATCAGGTCATCAGCTGACTTCATTTTATTGCTACCTAACATTGCTGAGCCTAGTCCTGACCAACTAAAGCAACCCCAGATCATGATAGAGGCTTGTACAGTAGCCACTATGCATGATGGGTGCATTGATTTTTGTGCTTCTCTTCTTACCCTGACACGCCCTTACCCTTTTTCTATTACTCCACAGTCTCTAGAAACATGCTCTCTAGACACTGAAGACCTTTTCTGAAAGGTCTCATAGTCCTTCCAGGTTTTAAAAATGCACAATTCTCTTAATACTCTTAATACATCAGTATTCATGTAAGGAAAGTATTGTTTTGAGTGAAAGGTCATGAAATAGAGGACAAACAGTATTAACCTGATTTTATTTTGAGACCTATGTAGACTCCTCAGCAGTATTGAAAACCGGTAATCGGTTTACCGCAGAAGAGAAGATAATCATGAGCAAACAGACTTAAAACACCTAAAAGCACACAGCTTTTTGGAACAGCCACATTATTCTCACAGACCTCCTGCTAAAGTCTTTCCAAATACACTGTGGTGGTAGGATAAGTACTTTTTAGACTTTTAGGATAATTTCTTTTAGCCTGGATCAAAGTATTTTAATATCTCTGTGTTGTGAAAGCTGTTCCTGGTCTTGCCATTAGGAACAGAAAGGAATGAAAGCCCATTGGCATTAATTAAGAGTACTGTCGAAAAACATAGAGGTGTCACTAGTGACAACACATCAAGCCTTGGCACATAATAGAAAGTAACCCTATTATGTAAAATGGGTAATTTGTCTCCAACATTAAAACAAAATAGTATAATAGTAGTGGTTATATAATCACTTTCATTGATCCAGTGTTGAGTGATACTGTAGTTGTAAATGGTGCCATTTGTAGGTATATTTTCTAGTCATATTGTAATTATTTATTGTTTCAATTTCACCCTTAAACTTCCACAAGCCATTAAATGGTCCAGACTTGCATTCCTCATACTTGTATAACTATATACATATCTTGTCTAATAGTTTCAGTGTTTGGTATTGAGTAGTCTATAGTGAAACTATTGGGAATTAATTTGGGGTGGGAGCAACAACATAGAAATAAAGTATTATGACCTTCTATAACCTTACCCTGGTTGTTACTGAAAATATGCTTATTATGTGAATAATAATAATAATAATAAATATAGTTTCAAGCAATGAAGAGCCCATAGTGAGAAGACAATGAGCACATGCATTTAAAGGGGGTATCCCAATACTATTATGACACAATATTAGAAAAGCGGGAATTTTATGTTTAGACCTCCAAAAAGCCCCAGATGCTGGGGAAAAAGCATCACACTATGATGTCACTCAATAAAATGCCTCACAGAAAGTTATTAACCACTTTTCAACATAAGTTTAAGGCATCGTCACAGCTGACCCATATGAGATCTCAAAAATCCCTCAACGTCTTTAGATCACATAGTCCTGGTTTGGTGGTGATCGTATAAATTCCCTAGGAAGAGTATATCAAATTCCTTCGGGTGCGTTTTGGAAAATGACAGTGATTGGGCCTTAAAAAATCCTTAGAAAAACAATAGGGCCCTTCACACACTGTGACGACTTAGGGGTGTTGTCATAGTGCTCCATCACCATGGTGCTGCACCATCACCACTCAAGCTCATCAGAAAGACAGTGGGCCATGCATTTAAAGGTGACATACCAATACCATTATGACATTACACTATGATGTCACTTGTTATTAACCACACTTTGGCATAAGTTAAAGGCATCATCACAGCTGACACACTTGAGATATCAAAAATCCCACTGCAATTTTGCATCCTCAATGTATTGAGATCAAATAGGCCCAGTTTGTTGGTGATCGTATAAATCCCCTAAGAGGAGTACATCAAAAGTCATTGAGTGCGTTTATGACATGCACAAAGTTGTTCCGCTCAATGAGCTCTAACTGTGACGACATAGAGCTGATGTCATAGTATTTGGGCCATAATAATAATAAGAAGAAAAAGAAGCCGTTTTAAGCACAGCTGTACCAAGTATTCAACATTTGTGGTAAAAACTTCTGATACCTCTAGGATTACATAATGTTCCTAATATGTAAACATTTCATGATATCTGCTAAACCTTATATTTACATACAGTATGATGATATTGGTAGCCTTTGGTTTACTGTTTGCAAATTTTAAATACTAGGGATATTCTCTGATTACAATGTAAGCCCATCTGATGTTCCTTATTTCCTGTGCCAGGGACACACCCAATTGAACACATATGGCAGGCACAACAAGAACAACACAATGTCACAGTGAGATAACCGAGGAATGTGATGAGATATATCTCTTTTCTTTACAACCTCTAATAAAACACAGCCCTTTATCACTAAATGGGGATATGTTCATTGGTTAAATGACACCATAGCATTACAGAAGAAAGGTCTAATGATTAAACAGTGTTAAACAGTGATTAACAACAGGGTGGAGTTTGTGGCTGTGAACAACAGCATTAAAGTATTAAACCTTAGACCAAAACAACCCAACAACCATCATAGCGCAGCTAATACATGCTTTAAAAAAGGGTCATGGTAATATTTAAACACCTTGTTTTTAAGTTATTAAAACTAGCTTATGAGGTGCAGTATTGTTTTAATCTAAAGAAAAAATGTTGCTCTTCTAAATCAAATATTTAACTAGAAAAGTCAGAATGTAGTGTACATTTATAATATACTCAATCATTGCCTATACCGCTTTATCCTGTATACAGGGTCACTGGGACCCGGAGACTATCCCAGCAGATTCAGGGAACAAGGCGGTGTGCCAATCCATCGCAGGACGCACAATTATACTTGTGCACATGCTCATTCACACATTACAGAGCAATTTGTGAATGCCAGTTAACCTAACCTGCATGTTTTTGGACTCTGGGAGGAAACCAACAAGTATGGGGAGAACATGTAAACTTCATGCACACAGACTACAGGCAGGAATCAAACCCAGACCCTGGTGGTGCAAGGCAACACTGCCGCCTATTATAATACAATTCTTCAAGACTTCACATTTTCCAGTTGTGTGGTAATGTGACATGAAGCATTTTATCTGATTAACTTCAAGAGAAACAAAAAAAGGCTGATGAAGGAATTATTTAAAGTTGCTATAATTAAGTGAGCAAGTATAAATTATTTATAGTGGTCTTTATTAAATAATATAGTGTTTGGCAAATTGAAAAGATGATTAGAGGAATAAAACACTCAGAGCCCTGCTGTTAATAATAGGAGAATAATCAGATTTAGGTGTTTAATATCCCTCAGCATTATGTTAGGTCACATTGCCACACCTGATGTTGATGATGACATCACTTTTGCCACAGTGGCACTGATTTTTGGAGGTCATAAATAAGATTTCTGAAATAGCCTGGGTGTGCGCATATGTATGAGTGTGTTACATTCTCACCTCTTGGCATACATTTTAGCTGGTTTCTGTCAGCAGACAGTGACTGTAGATCAGGTGCCCATGAAACACATCTTTGTGTTCTTCTGGTCAGAGACCTAGTGCCCACCATCCCCCTCGAACACATGGATAAGCTCTCGAGGGAATTATTTCCCATCCACAAATACTGAAGCCCCTGTAAATGCACATGCCCGATCCCAAGAGGAGCCAGAGAATGCAAAACATTGTGTGATAGATCCAGGGCAGTGGTCGTTGCTGGGATATGTGAGGGGGCCTTTGATAGGCCCAATGAGGTACAGTTGACCAGCGTAGTCTTTTCACAGACACAGTGGTCTGGACAGGCAGGGACTGGGGAGATGGTTTGCACCCCCCACAACTGGAAAATCAGAACTGCAGTGCAGTGCAGAAAGCTGGATAGTAACATCACAGCAGCAAGCCCTGTACAGGATAAAGATGACAGTTTTATAAATATAAATGCTGAGTTCAGAGTGTGTTTAATACCTAGAAGTAATATATCATATAGAGATCATGCTCTTTTTAATCTCTGAGTTCAAAGTTTTACCAGACATGTTTCTATTGTTCATAGGTGTGTTTTACTGTACATGTTTTATTTTAATGTTAGTATGATATTGACTTAGAAATGGATGCCAAAAAAGATCATACAAAACATAATACAGAAAATAAATAACCCTTTGTATCATTACAATACAGAAGCAATTAGATTCTACTCATATGGTGTATACTTAAGCATCGAGATCTTTTTAAGGTGTAAAAATGACAGTTTAATATAAATATTTTTTTCACCTACCTCATACAGCTTTAAAGCCACTTCAGAGGGAAGGCTGTAATACTCCCTCACTCCAAATGTATTATCATCTGAACACTTTTGCTTGTGACTGAGAAATTCTTTGACTTTGACACTAACCCACCTAAGATCAAAGTCTGCACTGTATTGCTGAAGCACATGAACACACACTGTGATGCTGTTGTAAATACCTTACAGTCAATCACGTGTATAAGTTAATTTCTTACTATGGTTTTGCTCCCCTGAAGCATTTTAATCAAAAAAAGATAATTAAAAGGAAAAAGGCTTCCATGAGGGAATGTAGCATACAATGATATTAAGTGAAGGATCAAAACTCAAGAAAAGCTGTTCAGTTTTAATATTCAAATTTTTTATTCAATGCACACATTTTAATGAAAAATGATTTCCCTTTTAAACTGTACTTGCGTGTATGCATGTAACATGAGTTAATGACCGTTAGTGAGAATGCAGCATGGTCATTATTTGAACACTTCTTAAAAAGAAAAATATAATTCAAATAAATATGGCACATCCAAACAAACATTAAAATCCAAACAAAACATGTTATATTGCACAACATATCAAACACCTCAAATATCATGTTTTCAAAGATATTATTTAAAGTACAACACATGTTCATATATGATTGACAAAAATAATATTTATCTTTAATGTGTCAATGTCCATTTTTTGCATCACATATTTTAGCACTGTTAAATAAACCAGTCAACCATTTTAGAACGCAACATTTCAGTCGAATAGAAATTTCAGCTGTTCAGCTGTGATTATACTACATATACTCAACCATATGACTTGTGGTAACAGCAGTTAAGCAGGTTGACTAACTTACGAGAACAGGGTTCAGCGACATGGCAAAGATGTCATCTTTTTAACATCAAAGCAAAGACTCTATATTGCCAATACATTCCAGTTTCTTAAAGAGGTGAACTGAGATTTGTTTTTAAGTTAACCTGGACAACTGAGCCTTATACAGCTGCCAACATTCATCTATATAAAAATATATAAAACACTAGAAGTGGCATAAATATCTAGGGGCACTGTATAGTGCACCACCACCCATAAGGCTGTCTGGATTTTCCATAAGAGTGTTTATCTTGTCTAGTTAGCTAGTGTGATGATGCACTATGTTTCTGAGAAATAATGTACATTTTATGAAGTGTTAAAACAATTTAAAATAATAATACTGCCATTAAGAAAAAACTCCACATCAATCCTTCATAAACAAGATACTGCATGTACGGAGAGGTAAAAACCAATCAGCTTTAAAAACAATAAAAATGCCAAGGTGGATGAGTGATAAATCAGAGGCAGGTCTTTGCGCAAGTCCTTACGTAATAAAACGAAACGTGTTTGTATAGGGTGGGGTTTAAAGGTATGAGCAATGATACAATAAAAAATAAAATAAAAAAAAAAGCATTTAGGGTTTATGAAATTATGGCTACAGACCAATCTCTATATAAAAATTACCATGATTTAGTGTTGAAGTACACACCTTTATCTAGCAATGCTGTTATCAGTTCTAGTGTGTTAGCGTGTGGGTGTGTGTATGGTAAGTCTTGTGGAATTCCCCTCGTCTCAGTGCGCCGCTCCACAGGGGTTGTCCGTGGTCTGGCAGCCCATGTTGGGATATTTGACCTGCACTCTGAAAAGGGTCCCGTCTGCACACATACAAAGCTTGTACCTCTCCAGGCCTTCATTGAAGTACAGCTCACCCCCCTGAGAGGTGTTAGGGATGCGCGATGGACTAAACATCACCGAGCCATTCAGAACAATGCTGTTCTCCTGTGTATGACATGGTAACCACACATTCACAGAATTCAATGAGTTGTTCACTAAAGAGGTATGAACATAAACAAGCTCAAATCAGTACTGTACTAGTTACTCTAGATTCACTCAAAACACCTGTATCTGATTATTTAATGTCTACACTGAAGCAGAAGGATGAACTCACAGCTTTGAGCTCAATATCACCGCCCATCCTGAACTCCACCGTCTTGCCCATGATGAAGACGCCCTCATTTCCACGAACGATAGCCTTGCCGTCACCTTTGATCATGAGATCAGATGTTGCGTTGCAAGTGATCTGTAAAATCACATTCTTAATTTTATTTTTAAAAAATCACTTTATATCAATGGTTCTCAAGGTGGTGTAAAGTAATTATACACGGTATATGCAAAAATATGTGGACGCCCTGCCATCACACTCATAGACTGTATGCTTGACGGACATGCTATTCCAGATGTGCTGTTACAAATACACTAAACTCTTCTGGGAAGGCTTTCCAATAGATTTTGGAGTATGAAAATTGTAAATCTACTTGTAAAGGGCTTTGATGTTACATTCGGGAGAAGAAACATATGGATGTGATGGTCTGGTGTAAACATATTTGGACATGTTGAGTATATCTTTCAACTACATAAATACAAACATTAAACATCAGAGGTTTTCAGCGATTTATTCAATTGAATATTTAGATAAGAATAATATATTACACAAATGTAAGAAAGTGAAAAGAAAAAGAAAGATTATAAAAACTAAAGCATCCAAAGACATTCTATACATTGTTTGCTTCCAATTGTTTGGCCACAGTTGGAGGTAAAAGACAATAAAATGTTGCACA
This sequence comes from Clariallabes teugelsi, assembly GCA_030014215.1. Taxonomy (NCBI): domain Eukaryota; kingdom Metazoa; phylum Chordata; class Actinopteri; order Siluriformes; family Clariidae; genus Clariallabes; species Clariallabes teugelsi. Next base: position 2,192,642 of record JAQMYG010000020.1, on the reverse strand, counting down.
GTGACTGTTGTCTGTGACTGTATTTGTAAGCCAAAAAATAAATAAATAAATAAATCTACCCCACTACTGTACTTCTTTTGTGTATCCGTACTTTACTTAAGTATTTTCCACATACTTTATGATTCTTCACACTAACATTTTTGATGAAAAACCTGTACCTTTACCCCCTACATTTTAAAAAGTGATTATTTTTCAGCTGAGCATCGCACCTTGAGTGTATACTTTAATTACTTAAACATAAGTAAAAATTTTCAAGTGGTACCGTTTTCTACTTGTAGTGGAGTATATTTTAAGGCAAGTACTTTTACTTGAGTATTGCGTTTGTGTATTTTGCGACCTCTGTAAATTAGTATTACTATATCATATTAGTATATCAGCATGATAAAACATTTAATGGTTAACATTTTTCCAACCAAAGGATCAAACTACATGGACTAGGCTTCGCTCCCCATGTGCATCAATGAGCCTTGGCCGTCCATGACCCTCTCACTGGTTCAAAGGTTTTCCTTCCTAGGATCACTTCCAAGTCCTGACCACTGCAGACCGGGAACATTACACAAAAGCTGCAGTTTTGGAGTTGCTCTGACCCAGTTGTTTAGCCTTCCTAATTTGGCCAATGTCACAGTAGCTACAGTTACAATATCTCGTGTCAATGGCACCTGGAAGTGGGTGGCTATATTAGGCAGCAAGTGCACCACTCGATGTGTTGGAAACAGAAAAAAACATATTTGCTTTTACATCAAAATTTTGATTTTATTTTACATGCTTGCTTTCCCATTTTGACATGTCAGTAACCATTAGCTAGCTATTTCAATCATGTTCTTACAGTTGGTAGGTTGGTTCCCTTCCTGTTTATCTTTAATTGATTAAGAAATTTCATCCATTCAGGAGAATTTACACCAAACTGATTTTTTATGGCAAAGACATCATCTGAGATGTTTAGTTCTGATAAACATTTCCTGTTTATTTGGTCAGGATTAATAGCAAACTTTCTCATGTTGGTCAGTTACTCATGTTAATTTCAACCTGAGCCCTGCTCACATAAAAACAAAAAGCCAAGTCAGAAAGGAAATACAGACATATTGTGATTTATATTGGGAAGATGGAATGAAATGTGATACAAGACCACTCACCCTTTCTGTGGAGGCTTTCTTTACATTGAGCACTTTGACCTGTTTGGGCAAGTGAAACTCGTGGTTATCAAAGTCTGTGCTGAAGAAGGTGTTTTGTGTGCGTGGGTCAGTAAAGGAAATGCCTAGGTCACTGGTGATAGATGTCTTGTCCTTCTCAACACTTAGCCTAGTGTTCCCTTGTTGAAACACCACCTAAAGCATCCACAAATTCAGACAAAGTGATTTAAGTCGGAAAAAAACAAAAACAAAAAAACACTAGGGGTTTAGTAGCACTTGCTAACGTAAAGGCTGCTGTGTTTTAACGACTAATGAGTAGAAACCTTATCCATACTCACTGGGTTGTTGTTGCCAGTGATGACAAGATCCTGATCTTTCCTCCCTCCCACAGTGCTTTTGTACAGTGGATGGACCACGCCCATGTCAGCTTTCTGCTTGAAGCGCAGCAAACCACTCTCGTGGAACTCCATACTGTCACAACCGTTAGGTCCGATCCGAATAACCGTCCAGATCACCAGAGTTATCTGGCACACAGTAAAAGCACCAGGAAATCCATTAAGACTTCATTCATACCATTATACAATCAAAAGGTTTATATACAGAATAGTGTGAAAAAACATATCACTGAACTGAACTCTAATACTTAAACAAGACTGAATGACATCCAGACGCACATTATTTCCCCATTTTGACTTAAGCTGAAGTTCTTGACTTGTATCTGCATCATGTTCATTGCACTGATGTCTTATGATTAGAACGTGTATAAATAGAATATGAAAAGTGTATGAACAATATAAAAATAATTTTCAAAAAAAGCACTTGATTTCAAGTCTCCTCTTTAGATTTACTCACAATGAGGTTGATGAGTGCAAGCAGGAAGAGCAGGACTATGATGCACACAGCAATGTTGCCTTTTCGACCCCTCAGCCCAGTCTTGTGAAGTCTCTCCTCCTCTATGGGTACATATCCAGCCTTGAAGTTACTGTTGTGCTCCTTACTAACGTTCCTTCGTTCAATGGCCTTCTCCCGCATCGACTTCTTCACCGGACCATTTGAGCTCTCCTGTAGGGAAGAAAAGGGAGGACACGGTATTTTACACATACTCATACACTTATTTATTTTTCTCTATTACATGATTATACCGTTATTCTACCACTCAAGTTTTGGACACAACTCCTCAAACTATAAACTTTAAACTATATTCCACTATTTAAAAATAATAATGACAATTATATAACAGTTAGTTCTGACCGAAAAATCTGATTAGATAAGAGGTATTCAATAAGTGAGGATAATAGACTGTAACATCACTGGGATGTTTAAACTATATGTTTCACTCTGTGTCCCAGATGTTCTAATAATCATTAATTACACTAACTGCAGTTCACAGCATGGGTGAGTGTATGTCGGTATGGTCTGCAGTACTAAAGAGAGGGCGGCTGCCTGCCAAAACCCAAATTCAAAACCAGTCACAGAAGAACTCTCAGCAAGAAAACACATCCGATGTAATGATATATTATGTCATCTTAAACAGCAGAATCACCTAAGCCAAGCTACAGTAACCAAAAATCCCTCTATAACTACTTATCAAAGGCAGCGCTTGGTGTGTAAAATAATTGAATTGTACATCCTACATGGCTCACTAGCTTTTCATTTAACGCTTAACCAGAAGTTAACTGAGCTGATATTCTAAAGTGAAATAAGTGGAAAGATAAAGAGGAACGTATGAGATTTACAGGACTGCCCACTACCTCTATGGTTTACTCTCCTCACCTTTTGGCTACATAGTCCCCGTAAGAATTTAAAACTACTTCCACCCCATTAATTACACTAACTGTCGGTCGCCAGCTCCGCCAGGCAGGGTTAGATAGGTTCGTTATAGACGCAGAAGATTGTGTGTTGGTGTTGCAAAATAACTGGTTAAAAAAAAAATTATAATATGTTAATTATGAATGGTGTTTGTGGAAGTGTTGTATAAAAACAAAATTGCACTCAAGGTTGTGCTGTTTTGCTGGATATCAGCACGGCTGTAGGCACGAACGAGGGCGTAACCTGATTACACGACGGCGCTCTGCTCTCATGTGATATTGCTTAATTAACAAGAAACAATCACAAATTGAATGGGGAAGAATAAGCATCCAAAATGTCAATAATGAAATTAAATATTAGTTAACTATCAAGAAGTGTGACTACCAAATTAGAACAAAGCAAAACGTTTTGGCAGATTGGTGTTCTGGGACATTCAGGTATGTGTCTACATCATGCCAAGAAGAAAGAAGATCAGCCATGAACTTAAAGAAGCGATTGTTGTTACTCATCAATCTGGCATGGGCTATAAGGCCACCTCCAAACAATTTAAGACTCATCATTCTACAGTGACCAATGTTAACAAGTAGAAAGCTGATTTTTGCCATTCTTCCCAGGAGTGGGCATTCCAAAAAATTCAGTCCAAGATGTACAGTATATATATATAAAAAAAAAAAAAAAACAGCAACACCATGTGACCTACAGTTTTCTGTGAGTATATAAATTTTTTGTGTTCATTAAAGCAGATGTTGCGGCAAACCGATCACGCTGGAGAAACCTCGCCACTCAATGCACTGAATGCTGCAGGAGGAACTAAGTAAGTAAGTACTGTAAGTTCATGAAAGCACACTCAGAAAAAAACTAATCAATACTAAACTAAAACTGCACCAACTACAGCTTTCATGGATGATCTGAACACCCCACATATTACATATTGACATATTATATCAACTGTTACGCCTGGTGGTGGAGGTAATGATTAGGTTAGTTTGAGGGCGTTTTCCAGTTCTAGTTTGATGGCTTTGGTACAAGTGCCCCAACCAAAACCCAATGTTTAACTCCACTCACTCACTCACTCATCGTCTATACCGCTTTATCCTGTATTCAGGGAGCCTGGAGCCTATCCCAGGAGGCTTAGGGTACGAGGCGGGGTACACCCTGGACAGGGTGCCAATCCATCACAGGGCACACACACATACTCACACGCTCATTCACACACTACGGGCAATTTGGGAACATCAATTAACCTAACCTACTGTACATGTCTTTGGAATGTGGGAGGAAACCGGAGTACCCGGAGGAAACCCACCAAGCACGGGGAGAACATGCAAATTCAGTTTAACTCCATCCATAGAATATTTGTTAAGAGACCTGAAGATGGCCGTTCACAGATTCTCCCTATCCAAACAGATCAGGCTTGAGAAGATGTGCCAGGAAGAATGGGACAAACAGCCCAAAACCAGATGTAGAAAATGTACCCATGAAGAATCAAAGCTGTAATCATTAGAGATGGGGGAACAATCGATTCATTAATCTTTTGTAGGCAATTCATGTCTCACCATATTGACTTCTTTTTAAAATTATTTATTAATTTACATATGTTTGCATTTGAGGAGGTGAAATGTTGCTGTTCCTCCATAACCCTGCAGGTGGTGTCCTAAACTGTTTACACATTGGCACACAGGACAGCATCCTGTGTGGTAGGGTCAAATTATTTGCTAACTTTGAAGAAATGTAACAAAATAAAAAACTAAATTGATACTGAATTGGGATATTGATAAAATCATGATAATTACAGAATCGCAATGCAAATCAAAGCGAAATCTAGGTATTGTGATATATTCTGTGGCCGCTGGTGATTCCTGTCCCTAGTAATCACTGCGACACAAAAATGTGTCTACAAAGAACTGAATAATGGGTCTGAATACTATTCTTCTAGGAGTTTTCAGGCGTTGATAATAAATTTGCACAAATGTTAAGTAATTTCTGCAGAAAAAAAAGCAGGTTGTTTCCTTCACATTCATAAAAAGGCATAATAACTATTATTAGTATTTGGCTTGACCTAAGATTTTTGAGTATACAAAAAATAATACATATGAAATAATTTTTGCTAGATGTATTAAAGCGTTTGGAAACGTGCACGTGAACGAAACTAAATTCTACTTTGATTGATAAGTGTTTGGTGCAACGATACACTTCTTATTGACAAACTTTTACTGTTTGCTAGTTTCTTCCTCAAATATTATTATAACGAGCCTCAGACACGTGACATCTCGGGAAACATTCGGGAACATTCGGAAACGCTCGTGAAAAAGTAGCATATTAAACAGACCGTTTTTAACCCATTTAATTTGAGATTAAATGGGATAAACATCTGTGGTATTTGTCATACACATTGTTTTAACAAAATAAATATTTTCAATCATGGTTTTAAGACATTCAGACATTAAAATCATTATATCCATTATTCCCTTTTTCTATGTGTAAGAGAGACCACACGGCGGCGCTCAGGAGCGCGTAGCAAGCGTCGGTCTGTCTCTGCAGGCAGCCTACTGAGTAACGGTGTGACTAAAAATAAACGCACCCTCCACCTTATATAGAGGAACCGATAAAACGGGACATTTTTGCTGTCGGGAAGAAACAGAGCCAACGTTTGAACGAAACAAACGAAAACAGATACACCGTTTCTTTAAAACAAAAATGTTTAGTTTTCCAGATATGAACGCGGACCATGCATAAAGATAAAGAAAAAGGCACACACTTCTTCACTACACTTTCATATAATAATCTAAGAAACAAAGCTACGTTTCGCGGACAATTCATGATAACAAAAGATTCAGACAATAAATATAATAAAGCAGGTTATTTGAGTTTATAATATAAACAGACCTGCTCGGACGCCATCTTGTCCCTCCCTCCCTGTCCTGCGCCTGACAGCGGCGAACACACACACACAGGAATGTTCCACTGGAAAAATAAGGAAGGGACGACTACGTTACACTAAATTATGGGAATTGTAGTGTAGTGACCAATAATAAAATAAAAATACTTATATAAATCTGATCAATGGAGGTATACAATGCAGAACCATGACCAAAAATTTGATTGTTAGTTACATTTTAAGCACAAAAGTCACATTTTTAATGGTTTGGTCTGTGTCGTAAGGAGGCCTGTATTGGGTTTTCCAGAAATGGGAAGCCCAGATATAGCAATGCCAATATATTTAACCAAAGACTTTGTGCGGTAGCTGGGCAGGCAAGAACACAAGGACACAAGCCACCAAGTTAGTAGGCAAAAGTTTGTACCTCTCATACACCGATCAGCCATAACATCATGACCACATGTCTAATCTTGAGTAGGTTCCCCTTTTGGCACAGTAATGCACCGTGTATTCTGACACCTTTCTATCACAAGCAGCATTAACATTTTCTTCAGTTTGATCTACAGTAGCTCTTCTATTGGATCAGACACCACAGGCCAGCCTTTACTTCTCATGTGCATTGGTTAGTCTTGGCCACCCATGACCCTGTCGCTGGTTTACTGGTTTTTCTTCCTTGGATTACTTCTAGTTTGTCCTGACCACTGCAGACCAGGAACATCCTACAAGACCTTCAGTTTTGGAATGGCTTTGACCGAGTCCTCTCGCCATCACAATTTGACGCTTGTCATTCATTGAATTCATTCAAATCCTTACGCTTGTCCATTTGTTCTGCTTGCAACACATCAACTTCAGTGTGTGAGACGGGCCAGATTGCAATGGCTAGACAACTGAGTCAGAGAAACTTCAAAACTGCAGCTCTTGTGGCATGTTCCTGGTCTTGGATTACTTTTGGTATGTCCTGACCACTGCAAACCAGGAACATCCCACAAGAGTTGCAATTTTGGACTATTCTTGACCATTTTTTCTGCTTCCAACACATCGACCTCAGAAAAAAAAGGTACGCTCAATGACTTATATATCCCAACCAATTCCAGGCACAACTGTAACGCGCTGTTGAAAATGTAGGTACTGTGAGAAGGACCAAATTGTAATGATAGATAACTGGGTCAGAGCAACTCCAAAACTGCAGCTCTTGTGAGATGTTCCCAGGCTGCCATTGTCAGGGCCTACCAAAAGTGATCCTATAAAGGAAAACTGGTGACCTGGCAGCAGGTTCATGGGTGACCAAGGTGCACATGGGGAGTGAAGACTGGCCCATGTAGTCCGATCTAATAGAAGAGCTGTGTTAGAAATGTATCACATCCTTTTACTTTAAGGCAGTGCACATTCGTCCCTCAGCAAAATCACTGTCACACATGCTGTGATATTTATCTTCACAGTCTCAATTTATCTCCAATCCAGGTTGTTTTATTTAAAGTTGAATAAATGGATTATGGTTCTAAATTCAATGAATTATTGTTTAAAAGAATCACGATCTCAGTATTGACTGAAAATAATCATGATTATGACTTTTACCATAATCAAGCAGTTTTAGTGTAAACACAGTTGATAATGTATGTCTCAAATTGTCATTAAATCTTTTCACGTGAAGATTTTTGAAATATAGAATTTTTAGGGATTTCTTAACAGCACGAAACAGCATGAAATCAAATGGAAAATTCAAAAGTACAAATTAAATATAAAATACAACTAACAATACATGACAAACACAATAGGTTTAACATAAATATTGTATAGTTGAAAGATATATACACAGGGATTATTTTTACCATTTGACGGTAAAACTAGAATAAACAACACACCACCACACACATGTAAACAAACTCCGACATTTAACACCACTGGTTTACAATAACAGTGTCTTCTTTACAACACTGCAGACCTGAAGTCTCTCTCAGGAAGTGGACAACTTTGACAAGTTGAGCACTTCAAGTCCGGGGAGGGGGCAACTAACACTGTTGCTACAACTAAAGCGCGTCCATGGCATCCTATCAAACCGGCAAGTGTAGGATTTTGTGTGTGCGCATACAAAGGCAGGAGGGCAGCTGTCGTGCAGACTCAGCCCAGATTAAGAAGTGCAGTGCTTTGCCCTGAGACGTCGTGAAGTCTTTAACAAGATTAAAGGGGAGTTTCACACCGTGTAACATGGCAGACACATTGCGGAGGCTGGTGAACACTTCATCCTACAGTGTCCTGCAGCAAAAACTAGAAACCTGGTACAAAGACTATCATGTAAGTTCATGCACTAATGCCATTCACACTATATTAAGGTTAATTAATTATGTAGGCTAAATGGTCATGTAATGGTCATCGTAAATGCATGTGATCTGATATGATACAGAGCATACTGCTGGAGCTGCAAACAGTGTTAATACATTTGACTGTAACTATAACTACAAGTTGGTAAGATATAATTACAATGTTCCAACTGGGGGGAAAACGTTTGAATGGAATGTTTGGATTTATTGGCAAAGTTAGGTTACTATGGATGCCAGTAGTCAGGGCAACCAGACAATCATCCAGGGTTTCACTATAGCTGATGTCGATGCCTCAGACTCAGTAGTGAATGAGTCTAGAGTTGTAAAGTCCTCACACAGTCTGGTGTGTCTACACACCTTGCATTTTTACCAAAAAAGTGGTGGTGGAAAATTGGTTACAGGAAAATGAAATGAAAATGTAAGACGCGGTTTTGCTTGGTTGCAGATAGTGAGGAGATTTTTCAAATATGCTGGAAGAGTCCATGCAGCTCAGTTAGTTATTTTATTTAGTTTTCATAAAACATAATAAAACATATTGAAAATATATACTCCTGTAGCAGTCTATGGGACATGTTGGAATTTTTTTTTTAACGTTTCTGTTGTAAAGAAAACAATAGAAAGATAAAAATCTAATTTTCACTTGATCAGCTTAATCGAGTAATAAGGAAGCAGGAAAATAACTTATCAGATACATTATGATCACAAGTATGTGGAATTACCCTTACACATGTGGGCTTTCCCCAAAACCTTTTGAGCCATGAATACCTTTGGGAAGGACTGAAATTCCAACAGGTTCCTGTGCTCTTAATAGTCATTCAGAGATGTTCAGGGCTATTGAGATCAGGGCTCTGTGCAGGCCACTCAAGTTCTTGCCATTCTACACAATTATTTGTTTTCAAGAAGTTTGGAAAGGGCACCATGGAAGTCATGGTTAGCGGTCCACATACAGTACATTACTATGGGAATATAGTGTAGTCTACTAACTTGATGACCTGTGACATCGATTGATCAGATTTTTCTGATCAAAACAAAATGCAGGGGATGTCACTTACTCACTGAAATAACCCTACACTGTTGCTTATGATTAATGGCTGGGTGCCACTTGCTTACAATACCAGAAAAAGCTGCTGCTTCTTAACCTCCTTTTAACCAGCTGATTTAACTGACCAGTGTCAGACATTTTCCTGATCACCACTTAATCAATGAAGCACTGTTCCTACAGGTGATCTCATGTGACCAGAACCTGAACCGATGCTGTGAGCTGGTGGAGCTTACTTCGAGTATTCAGGCACAGCTGTTCACTATACTCAATCTTACTGCACAAGAAGGTACATATCCTGGTGCAACTTAAAGCTTTGCCATTGCTATGTTTGTGAAATCTTTTACTTCAGTTCACTGACACTATAATAGTAAACAGTCTGCATGTCTGTACAACCCACTTATTTCAGATTGTTGTAATAATCTGCTAAACTTTTGGCTTCATGTTCCAGGTGGTCATTATGCAGGAGTGGATACACTTAAATCTCGCTTACTGCCATGGCTTGGCACATGCTTCACAATGGCAAGCGCCGCTGTCTCTTCAGACACCAGTCTCAATCTTATTCAGGTAACTTTTTCTTTAATAACATTGCACATACTTTCTTGGTGTGGATCATTACATTGTATTTGCATTTTTAGATATGCCTTTTTGTCAAAGATACTGTATATCTATATATATACTGTATGTGTGTGGTGATTAGGACAATGTGGAGAAGGAGCGAAGGATCCGTGAACTGTCATTGTCCCATGAGAGTGACATGCAGAAAATTGAGGACAAGCTCTGCTCTACACGCATAGAGCTGGACTCTGTCAAACAGCAGTCAGTTTTAGTTCCACCTACCTATAGTAGTACACTAAGATGCATTTCAACACTCAGTTGTAATTTATGTGACTTAACCAAGACATGGTTCCAGTTAATTGTAGATTAACAGTCAGTATCCGGTGAGAGCATATTTAAGCTTGGGTTTTATCTGCCCTCAGACTTGCTGATGCTAATATTGAACTGGACTCCACCAAAAACAGGTCAGCGACCACCCTTCTTGCCACAGAAGATGAGATACTGCACCTGAAAGCAGAGTAAGTTACATGTCTCCCACTAATCCTAGAACACAAAAGATTATTAGCAAAATTGTCATGTTTATAGAATTTTGATCTTAATATTTATAGGGTTGTGCTTGGAATTCTTGTTTGGAATTAGTATATACATATATATATAGTATATAGTGTATATAGTATATACACTCATTGGCCACCTACCATTAACTGTATGTGTGTTTTGTCAGTGAGTAACTATCAACTGAAAATAATAATAATAATAATAATAATTAACTTTGTCTGTTAGTGCCCATTAAGAAAGCCGTCAATTCATCTAGGAACGTCTGTTTGAACTAGGGACTTTGGAAGCCAGTGGTGACAATTATATTTATTCCCATTTTCATGACCGTGATAGGACTTCCAGTCAACATTCATACACATATTCACACACTCCTATTTTGGGAACCCCCGTTAGTCTAGTCTTTGTGCATGTCTTTGGACTGTGGGAGGAACCCCACCAAGCACAGGGAGAACATGCAAACTCCATGCACACAAACAGGTGGGAATCGCAGATCCTGGAGATGGAAGGCGACTAACCACCGCTCTCCATTAAGAAATGCGGACTAGTCAATACTGATATGGTCGAGTGTGTGGGGGTATTGTGGATGTAACAGGCAGGAGTCGAAAATACTTTGGTAATTGTTTTAATTTTGTTATTATGCTTAAGTATTATTTTGGTGTACCTGTACAGTACAAGGCCTGGCAATAAGCCACCTTTAACTTTGTCTGTAATTGTATACCTGTCAGGAGAAGACCCTAAAGCTCCCCTCTTCATCATAAATGAATGGGTTTTCCTTTTATTGAGCACATTCTTTTGAAGTGGTGAACAAGTTTTTAGCCTAGGATTTCCATTATTATAGTGTGTTGTGTATTGGTGCAGGTTGCGAACAGCCTATGATCAGGTGAACCTCTATAAGAAGAAACTGGATGTGCTGGAAGACTATGAGAGGCAGGTCAGATTACTGAGAGAGGAGGTTAAGTTTCTCACTGCTGAGAAATCCATGCTACAGGAAAGGTAACACGCACACACACACACACACACACACACACACACACACACACACACACACACACTTCTGGTCATCATCTGTATTTTAACCATAGTCACAGCTTAGAGTAGCATCTAAATTCTACTGTGTGGTACTGGATGATTTACATCCTCCATGTTTCAGACTGGTCCGAAGTCGCTCTCCCAGTCCTCTTCCCCGGCGGAGTCGTAACAGCAGTCCTATAAGGAGTGAGTCTCCTACACGTGCTCAGCTCACCAGCTCATCTCGACATGCCCGGCTTGTGTCACGCTTCTCTGACCTGTATGCCATTGAACGCCTGGAGGCCCAGAGCCTTCTTCGCCGCTACATTGATGACTTAGAGACAGTGCAGAGGATCATTTTCATTGCTACTGTGGTATGAAGAATAGTCACTGCTTTACCTTGGCATTATCAGCAATCCTCATTATTTCTTTGTGTTGTCCTATTCTGTCAATTTTCTTGCTTATATACTTACTGCTATTCTTATTTAATTATATAGATCTTAGTATTATGCTATAATAACAACAATATATTGGTAGACTAAATAAAATTTCAATCATATCAGTACAATTCTTTTGTTTTACAATACAATGATAAGTATGATCACCAAGAATGAATTCTGACTAACCTTTCTCTTGAACCAACAGGAATCATTTCAGGCAGCGAAACTGGCTTATCGTCAGTTTAAGCTGCGTGTGAGGAAAACACTTTCTCCTACGCACGTGGGTCCTGAGAGTCTGGAGGATGCTGTAGTGGACTACATCGTCAGAAACCTTGATCTTTACGATGTGCAGACAAGTGTTAGTGTATGTCCTCTGATTTTTCATGCATATAATAACAGAATTGTCAGGATTGTACTAACCTTGGTGACCAGAAGACGTAGCTTTAGCGGTTAGCCCAATGTAGCGTGGATGGTGAACC
>JAQMYG010000020.1:2166420-2178035 GCA_030014215.1 Clariallabes teugelsi | reverse complement strand
GTGGACCAGGGTAAATAAGAATGAGTAAAGGTAAGTAGGGGTGAATAGGGGCAAGTAGGTATCAGTCGGGATGATTAGGAATTAGTTTGGGTGATTAGGAGTGAGTCAGGGTGAGAAGAAGTTAGGAGTTAATCAGGGTGGGAATGAGTAAAGGACAGTAAGAGTGAGTCACAGTGAATATAAGTCAGTCAGAATGTGTAAGAATTAGAAGAATTGAGTCGGAGTTAGTAGGACTGAGTAGAAGTAGTTCAGGGTGAGTAAATGTGAGAAGAGGTAAGCATAAATATAATGATGTTTTAAAAAAAAAACTCCTTTTTTTCCTCCTCAGGTACCGGCGTAGTTATGATTCAGAATACACTGCACCGCTGGTGGCGTATCACGTCTGGCCTGCACTAATGGAGGGAGACAGGGTCATAGTGAAGGGAGAAACTGTGACAAGGAGAGGGGCCTTGGTACACACACACACACACACACACACACAGGCTCAAAAGATCAATGTTAATGGAAATTGCATGTTTCTAACAGGAGTAAAAAACAGAGCATCATTACACACAGGTGGATTCATTCATTAAATCACCACTTCTTCCACCAAGATTTCCCTCTTTATTCACAAAACACCACAAAACCACAAACACTGCCACATGGTGTGCGGGTTGCAACAGTGCCATCTAGGTGTGTAAATGTGTTTCTAATGTGTTAATTGTAACAGTAAAAACGTGTATTGTTTACATTGTTAAACGTGTATGCATACGTAAGTATTTGCTGTAACAGTAGTTTCAGGTCCTGGATGTCAGTGTTGTAAGTGTGTTGTAATCCTTTCTGCACTGTGTGTGTTAGTTCTCTAACAGTAACGTTGTGTGTTGTGTGTGGTAGTGGAGGAGCCGAAGTCGCAGTTGCAGTCCAGTTCGCTCTCGCTCAGGAAGCCCCAGCCACACCCGTGTAAGATCATTTTGCTAATTTCAAAAATCATACTTAATGGTCATTTTACATTTATTAATTAAGAACCTATTAAAGGTATCTGTAAATGTGTGTTGAATGTAATGTCTGTAATGTCTAATTGTAGTCTCCTCTAATGTCTAATATCTATTTTTGTTATCCTTTCTCTCTCTCTCTCTCTCTGTCTCTCTGTCTCCTTCTTAATCTCACAAAATATACTTTCATTCAGATCTCCGGTCGCAGTCGGAGCCCATCCCCAGGACGTCTCTCAGCCAGTCGACTGTAATTTTCACAAGTAAAGTCACTCAGAAGGTGCTGAAAAACCCTAATTTCAGACAAATACATTTACCATTAATATTTTTTTCCATTTATATATTTTTTTCTCTTTACACAAACCCAATGTCAGCAGCATCAGATGAACACCAGGAATATGCTTTAATAATCCAGGACACTGGTTAACACTATATGTTATTGAGTTACACTGTAGCCTTAAAATTCCCTCAGTCTTTGGCCTGTAGTTATGTGTAAGATGTTATCTGGCAAAGACCACAAACTTTAAAGGTGCTATGGTTTCAGTCTTTCCTACAACATATGTGATTTTGTGTGTGGACAGTGTTACAACAGGGTGGAGTCTTTGTATCGTAGCATCTCCAGTTCTGTACAGTAACACTTTGAGATCTCTTTGTGATTTTACCTCAGTACTTTGTGTTATGTATGATTAACCTTTATTCCAAAATCCCACTTTTTTAATGATTGTCCCAATATTTGTGCTATATTTCTTCTATTCAGAAAGCGTAATCATTAAAACTTCTTGCATGGTTATATATAAGTATATTACAGATTAATAGCACTACTTATTAAATAATTGATAAATCACATCGAAGTGGTCAAAACTACCTGTTCAATGTAATGAGCATGGAATTTAATTATTATATTTGCAAAAAAAAAAAAAGTATGTTACGTAAATGTATTTTCCACCTGCTTTGCCACTTTACACTTGTGTTAGACCACTATGTTGGTAATGTCACTTGGTGCTAAGGTGCTAAAATTTACTTGTGAAGACCACCATCACATTGTGGGTTTTAAATGTTTACAGGTGTCATCATCAGGGTGCTCATTAATTTCTTTCTATTTTAATCACTGTGTTTCAATGTTTTCTCTGTTATAACATTATTGTAATGTATTAAAAACTAATTAAACAAATTTGAGTGAGATTAAGTTTTTAGGCAACTCATGTTTTAAAGCCATCATTCAACTTTTATTTTTTCTTATAATAGAAGATTAAAGTTTGACAACTCAAACATTTCTCTGTAGTTGATTGTAGTAGTTGTAGTGATTGATTTAAATCAAGATAGATACAGTTTATAGCAAAAACTTTCTGGGTTTTATTGGTTTATAAAAGCTCAAGCCCTTAAAAGTATCAAAAACTCCTACAATAATCACTACAACTACTACAATGAGAAACAAACTTTAATCTTCCATTATAAGAGGGAAAAAAATAAAGGAAACATTAAATGTTCACTACCCATTCAAGTCAAACTGGGACCAAGTGTTTCCTTATTTTTTAGTTATTAAAAAAATCAGTATATATATTCAGCATTCTCCAATAAGGCACAACATAAACAAGGTATCTTGATAAATTCCTGTAAGCTTTTCTAGCCAGTCGAAGAACTATTTCAGAAGAAATAGTATTTACAGAACTATTAAACAGTTTAAGTGAAAGGGCAAAAATAATTAATAATTAATAATTTTCTTAAATAATATTACTTAAAAAAGAAAATGAATGAAAATTATGAATGAATGAACCAAAATACCACAGAAATACCATTAAGCAATCTCTGCGAAATAATAAATAATTACAGTACATTTGTAAATTAAACTGTGTAAAAAAAATCTACAAAAATAACATGCAACTAACAGTACAAATATAACATGTATTATAAATTATAGAGATGAATTATTAATGCTGTTTTATTTTTGGTGGTCCAGGGTTTCTTTTAAGGTTAATACCATCACAAAGTCTGCTTCTTCTAAAAGTTTAAGGTTTAGTAATTCAGAATAGTTGAACAAAAACTGGTTGGCTTTGATAGAAGGTTAAGGCTTAATTAGGCATACTACTGTATATACTGTACTGTAAAGGAGCTTATAAATGTCTGTGGGAAAACTAAGATCACTCTGCTAGTGGCTTAGGGCTGATTGGACAAAGCAGGAAGAGAATGTTCATGCTTTTAGTAAGGTGAAAACAATTATGGAATACAATTATTTTGTATGAATTTTTGTTTGTATGCCTGATTTAATTTCCATAAAGAGCAACCACAAAATGTCAATATTTGGCATGATAAACGTTTGACTTTAAAAATAATGTCTGGTACATTTTCTAAGCATCTTGAAAAACCTGGCAGAGTTTGCTAGTTGCTCTGTTACACTCATTTATTGACTTCTAAAATGAATTCTAATATACTGTTTTTATTTACTGACGTATATTTAAAAAATCATAGATGGCTTCTATTTTTCCAATCCAATAATTCACCAAACAAACACATAAGACAAAACTTGTATTTAACAAAACACTACTAGTGCTTAACACCTTACTGTACACTTTACTCTACATGATTAATTCAGTTCAATTTAACTAAATTTTATTAATATAGTGCTTTTAACAATGCTCATTGTCACAGAGCAAGTTTACAGAATCAAAAAGAAATCTGGGGAAATTAGTATGAAATGTGTGAGGAAATATGTAAAAATCAAAATGATTAGATTGTCCCTGATGAGCAAGTCGAGGGTAACTGTAGCAAGAAAAGACTCCCTGAGATAGCAGTAGGAACCAGACTCAACAGGGAACCCATGCTCATTTGGGTAATATCAGATAACTGGGATTGATCTGCTGTCATACTATGTGTTAGGAGACTGGAAGTTCAGTATAACATAAGAGGTGTGTGTTTAAGTTATCTGATCACAGCTTGGTTTATGAGCAGTTTATTATTATTTACAAAATGCTTCTTTGTTATTGTGAGTTTCTCACAAAGAAAGCAAGTAGAAACCTTTAATGGTTGCTACAGCATTATATAACCTCATGAGTTAGGAAGCAAGCATTCGCTAAAATCATGAAATAGGAAGCAAGACCGCTGCAGTGCAATTGTGGAAAGCTTCCAGGCCAAATCAGAAAGGCAAATTACAGCACAGACAAGTTATACTGTGACTACTGCACAGAGATAAATTTTTTTTTAAATAAAATATATTTCTGCCATGAATAGATGATTGTGTATATTATTCTAATTCTTATTGTCATTCTTATTATTACTTAAAAAACAAAATACCATGATGGGATTATGTTCAGTACTGTAATCCTGCAGTCTAAACTTTTCTGTTTGTGTTATGTTTTACTGTCTCGGGCAGAGAACCAAGATATCCTCCTAAGTTAGGCTGGATTTGGAGTCTGTACAATGCTTAAATTAATAATGCTTTTGGAAAACACCTGGAAAATACTTGAGAAGGTCCCTCAACTCTACTATCCTCATTGTAAAAATTACGACAGAAAGAGAGAAAACTTAAAACTAGCCACAGATCAGGATAAAAAGAAAAACTGAAAACTATTACTGATTTTAGATTAGCATATAAAAGAGCTTGTTTGAGTTCATTAAAAAATTTGTATAAGTACTTGATGAGAAAATAAAAAGTAAGATAAGATTTTGTCACAGGGAGGCGCTCTTGCTCTACAGAAGTGTAGCAGATGCACAACACAGCACAAAAGTTGTCAGCAAAGAAGTTTCTTCAAGGGTGGAAAATAAGCCTAAGAGCTTAGCTAACAGGGTGTGTACTTGAAAGCGGACAAAATAAGGGAGAGTGAACACAAGTAAAAGATTTCTCTCTTTGAGACTTGACAAGCCAGTACACATCACTTTCCTAGAGCAGAGTTTGTGCCATTAGAGTTAGGCTGTTCCTCAGTTCCAGAAAGTAAAGATATTTACAAAAAATAAAGGATAAGAAGAACCATGGGGGGTGGAATAATCTTATTAGCCTGATGGTTTTTAAGAACATTGTTTACACACTTGTCTGAACTTGTCTTACTAATCAACCCCAGCTAATTAATGCCATACTAATGAGGTAAACATTTTTAACATGGAATAACTGAGCAATGATCTCCTCAAAAGTGAGGGAGATAGAGAGAGAAAAGAAAAGAAATCTTCATGATGATTAAGATATGGAGAAATTAGTAACAGGTGTCATGTTAAAGGCCACAGAACTGGGAGTTCTGGGAGGTAAAATAGTTTAATTAGAATGAAAAATTTAAAAAGTAGTTCAAACTGTATGGCTTGTGACTGGTGCTACTGATACAGTACAGAGGTGTAAAGTCTAGACCAACCACATCAATGCAACATGAAGAAAGGTCTTTGTAAACTTAATAAGTATGTGGTTGGTAAACCACATGCAGGTGTGTTACAGTAAATAAACTTGTTGTTTCTCTCCAAACGCTGACTGGGCAACCAAATGAAGATAAAATCTTCTCTGTACTTGTTGGCCACCATGATGAACAGCCAAGAAGATGTATGCCATTCCATCACTCCAACCACTTTACTTCCTGCATCAAAAATTTTCCTTTGAAATGTGTAAGTCGAACTCCTTGCATGCAGGAGCTGGTTTCCGCCTCATTAACCACGTTGTGAAACCTTTCAGTTTTACTCCTTGGGGACATGTATGGAAAACAGCTTTGCCAGGAAGCATTTTTACGGTTTTGAATACAGCAGGAAGGAATATTCACATAGGTATCCCACATTCAAGTGTAGTCAGACCCGGCTGGGGTCTGGCCAGAGCCATACTGGTTTATGAGGGGATGAAGAATTTCCCACCACTGGAGGAATGTTTACTCAGGTGTGAAGTGGTAAAAGCTAGGGATGGTAGAGTTTCTGTCCGGTTCATTTAGTGTGTCTAATCATTCTCACACACTATTTTTATCAATTCTTCTTATCCAATGGTTCTTGGGTTTTACCTTAACTCCTAGATGGTCATATGACTTCAAATTAAGGTACATTATTTTGATGTAAGGTACTTGCATCAAAATAATGTCACGAAGCATACATGGATTAATAGTTACAGCAAGAAAGGAATGACTCTGGAAGAGAATGTAAGCATTTTGAAAATGACAGGTAAATGAGATTTTGACACAGTTCTATAGTTCTTACACTCTGCAAAAAACATAAAATCCTATGACAGGAAATGGGTTTAGAAAAATACCTAAAGAATGGAGTAGACGTAAAACTAATAACAACACAGTCAGCCATGATGGATATACCTATGATCTACTGGGTTCAGAATTTACATTCTGCTGTCGTCATTACCGCGAACCCTGAGCTATCGACAGTATCAGGTCAACTTTGATGTACTGTCAGAGCCACAGCTTTGTATTTTTAATTCTGCCTTCAGAATGAAGCTAATAAATTAATAAAAAAATTCTCCAGCTCTCCAGTGATTCAGCAGGTGATAAACCTATTAATGGTAGTACCCTCTCTACTTCTTTATAAAGACCATCAAATGCCATAAATATTTTTTAAATATTATGACTTAATAGACAACATAGTCACACTTCCTGTCTTTAATGTGGTCATTTAATGTGGTTTGGTTTTTACCAGAGCTAATGCACATTGGGCCTTGTTGAAGCTTTTCCAGACCTGTAGACTGAGTGAGAAACCATATCATACTTCCTTCACTGGGCTGCATGCATCTCTGGAACTCACTTTAAAAAGATTTGGTGTACACCTTGTTCTTCTATTTCTCAATCTCCCTTCTTTGTCCTTCAACCCTATTACAGGTTTTCTCCCATTCTTTTTCATTATGTTCTCCATGTGCACTTCTCCCTCCTCCCACCTTCGCTCTGATATGGAGAGCTTGATACATCCCCTTTGTGTGGAGGAGTTGTTCTGAATGAGTTTTCCTCTGGCAGCCTCTGTGTGGTTTCTCCCCCAAGACAAGACACAGAAACCTGGCACAAACCCCATGGTCCAGCCTAAACTGTCTACTAAATCACCCAGCATGATGACACGGTTACGGGTGACTTCACTGAATTGCATAAATCAGCTCTGATGTGAAATTGAAGTGAGAGTGGGAGGGAAAGTTAGGAAGAAAGATGAAGGAGTGGGAATGGAAAAAGAGAAAATGTTGAGCAAATGAGAAAAAGAGCAAATATGGAGTGTGTAATGGAAAAGATCACGGAATATACTGTTATGCAGAGCAATGTACTGTATGAACGCTGCAAAATGCTGAGGAACAATGCCCTGTATACAGTGTTAGCTGTGTTAGCATTTAAGTTTAAAATATGAATATGTGATAATGGAGAAGTGAAAGAACATTGTATGAACTTTATGACCCAGATGAAGGATTAGATGGGTCATTGACCATTAAGAACTAGGAGGAAAAATGTGCAACTTAAATAATGTTTTTTTTTTTTCAGCCCATCAAGTGGTTGCCACAGTAAACCATACAATCCACGTACAACTTTGCACAGGTTTTTACACCAGATTCCCCTCCTCATGCAGCCAGGCCTGGGACTGGCACTACGAATGCCCTGCATCCAGTGGCTGGGAAACAAACCAAAGATGATATAATTTTTTTTTTCAGCCATGGGCTTTAAATCAGGAGTTATGAGTTACACCGCGCAGGTCTACAGGTATAAAATTGTATTGCAGGAAAAGGACATGGACATAGTCCATAAACAAGTGAGAAATCACATATAATCACATATGTATTGATGACAAATACTAATTTAGGGGCAATTGTCTGCAACCAAGTTCAACGCGAATGCACATATTTTAAAACAGCACGTTTTCAGTTTCTTGCTGAACACACACACACACACACACACACACACACACACACACACACAAGCAAATACTGTATACAAATGTATCATGAGCCAGAAAAAATATATGGATATGGATGGACCAAGGCTTCTGGGTGTGGTGACTGTGTGGGCACAGATTGTTCTTTCTGAGGTAATGCCTAAGTAGACTCTAGCACATGCACAATGCTCACACACTAATAGTTGTCTTCCTCTCTTAGGACTAGTTAAATTCATCCGGAGCTGAAAATCATATCCATTTGGTTTTGCTTTTCCAACACCTGGGAGATGGACTGAACGAGACCTGTGAGATTAACTGGATATATGTGTATGAGAACAAGAGTGCGTGCGAGAGAGAGAGAGAGAGAGAGAGAGAGAGAGAGAGAGTAACGATTCATGAGAGACAAAGAAAAGTCACAGAATCACCAAAGATTATTGGGTGATTACTCGCTTTTCTTGGCCTCTTGTTTCGTGCCTTGTGTCAGCCTCCCTTCCTGTGGTGAAATACTTGCAGGAGATGTTTTAATGTATCTGTGAGGTCATATCTGCCTCCTGCCAAAATGAGCTGGTCTTATGAGAGTGATTTATGAGTATATAGTCCCCATGATAGAAAACACAATTAGCCGTGACACAACAATGCTCCGGTACAACACAAACACAGCCCTCTGCACCTTGTGTGTGTTAGCATCGCTTATGGAACGTCTCATCAGTTCCAAGTCTACAGTATGATTAAACTTCACATTACCATTTACCATTTTACAGCTGGACATTCAATAGTCTTCTTCATGACATTCCTTTATGAACAGGTCAGTCAATTCAGTCAAATACAGGACAGAACACTTTTAAGATTTGTGTTCAAAGCTTTAGAAGGTACAACAGATATGTACTTGTGCTTCTATCACTCAAGCATCTTTAACAAGAAGGTTTCCACTTACTTTTGTCAAAGCTCATTGCCATTTACTGCAGAAGACATTGACTTGTCAGAGAATGTTACCTTCAAAATGAACGCAGCACACTTTTTCAGACAGCTGTCCACCTGAAGAGAAGACTGAAGGGAGAACTCAAAGAAGCTGCACTACAATCCTGGAAAGCAATTACAAAGGAAGAATGCAACATGTGGATTTTGGGTCACTGGATTGATGAGTAATCAAGGGATATGTAACCACGCATTAAATTATATTTATTTTTATGTACATTAAGACAAATTGTACCATTACTTTTGCTTACTTAAAGATTGCATGGTCTGACACCAAAATGCCATATTGTACATTTCTGAGCACATTTAAATGTATATGTTCTGAATTATTGCCTAACATTTTGGACTTAAACCCATATGTCTTTAATATATAGCAAAAACTGAAGAATTTGCCTTACTGTTTCAATACTTTTGAAGGGGACTGTCTCGTTAAACATTGCCGGCAAAAGTGGTCGAAACTAAATTGTAAAATTCCATTAAAAAGAGTCTGTGACCTTTGTTCTACCAGAAATAAACTTTGATCATTTTTACATCAGCTGAAGAGTTTGTGTCTGAACAAACAGAGCCTCGGAGCTCTACTGCAACATAATCTGAATTTGGATGCTCTGTCATCATATAAGAACAGCAGCAGGTCATGTGACCAGCGTGGCACCTTTGCATACTCACCATCCTTTTCTTTAATTATGTCACAATAAATGATGATGTCATGAAGGAGTTGTCATGCACCTCTATATAAATGTACCGTGTATGACATCATATAAATGCCAACTTAATGGATGTCAACTGGATGACAAGAGAAAGAGAGTGTTAGGCTACAAAGCATGGTAGAAGAGAAGTGCAATGAGCAAAAAGACAGGAGGTAAAAAAACAAAGGGAAAAGGAAAACAAGGAAAAAAAGATCCGGGTGAGACTTTCCTCCTCTTTCAAATTGAAGTTAAAATGAAAGAGATTGAAGAATTTAAGAAAGAAATTAAGGAACTGGAAGCCATGAACCAACAGCTAGATGCACTGCGACATCAGCTTCTAGAGGAGCAACAGGAAAACTTAAATACGCTCCACAAGCAAGCAAAGGAGCAGGAGAAGAACCTTAAGAAGAAAAAAGTAACCAACAAAGAAGATGTAGAGCAGGCCATCCAGAGCAATCTAAAGCTTGCACGTATGCAGGAGGAAGAGCTGGCAGAACTGAGTAGTCGGCTGTCACGTGTACAGGCTGAGGTTGAGGAGCTGCAGGGGCAGGTGGAAGCTTTGCACCTATATAAGGACGTAGGGAGCGCTGTACATCAAGAGCAGATCCAAAAACTACAGTCAGAATTAAAGTACATGCAGAAGAGCTTTCAGGTAATGTCAGAAAATAGTAAGAGCTCTCTGAAAGAAGCTATTGACAAGATTGACAAGGCTGAAGAGGAGAAGCAGCTTTCTCGACAGAGGGCAATAGAAAAGTTAAACAAACCCACAAAGCCAGAATCTAACAAGAACAAGTGGCTTAAGAAAGAAATTGCTGCCTATCAAGAGGAAATCTCACTACTGGAAGCAGCTGTGAGGAACCTGATGCTGGAGACTAGGGGTGACTATTATTTATTTCATCAAGAATAGCGGGCCATCTTAGAGTGTGTTCACACTTGCAGTTTGGTTCGCTTGGTTCAGACTAAAGGGTCTGTATTTGATTCCTGCCTCTGGTCTGTGTGTATGGAGTTTGCATTTCCTCCCACAGTCCAAAAACATGCAGATTAGGCTGCAGATTGGTGTTCCCAAATTGCTGTAGCGTGTGTATTAGCATGTGAGTGTGTGTATGTGTGTGTGGATGGATTTTAATAGAACCAAACATGTTGAGTGTGAACACAGCGTAGACACACAGGGTACGTCCTAGTGTCTCACCAGCAGCGGTCCTTGTTGAGCCATAGGGATGTATAATTTTGCTTTTAATTTTTTTTATATTTTAAAATGTTCACATATATTTTATATGCCTTTATTTTTGTAATCATTATGTGACTATAAAATCATTATGTGACTATAAATCAAGTAAGCTAATTTTTTTCTTTATTTTTCTGTGACACCATCAAGCTGAAACCAACACCTCCTAAATTCGAAAGTGAGACACAGAAACTGATATGTTTCAAGAAGACTTGTGGAGTTACGCCATTGGGAGGAAAAAACAACAAATCTAGCCTCTTTGCTAGCAGCAGCAACACAGTCCCACATATACAGTACCAGAGCATCATATTACTATATTGATAAGTTGTTAATCAACTGCAGCATGGACTTAGTGTTATTTACTTGTTTTAAACCAACGAATAAGGACATCACATGCTAATAGCCTAGGTACTAACCCGTACTAGGCACAAAACAGAAAAGACAATGAATGTCTTTTTAATATTCCCTGGAGTAAGACCCAATTGAACCAAGCCAGAAGCCATTCACAAGTAAGAAAACAGCTAAAGAGCTCATGGGATAGCAGTACAATGGGAAGAAAAACCTGCAATAGTTTCTCAAAATGCCATCTGACATGGTAAGGCACACACCGGAGAGTGAGTGCAAGATGTAACCATGAGCTGCATCTTGTATCTAGACGCACACACAGTCTTGGTGTCAGGAGGAACATGAAGATTGGAAACTACAACAGTCAGATCGCACACAGAACCATGGGTGCTTTAGCCCCCTAACATTTGTACTCAGCCCCCCTAAAAATTCTCCATAAACTTCACACAAATCGGTGATCGACCACCGTCCCCTTTAAATTTGATATGAAAGTGTCGGCAGACTTCGGCTCCTTCAGCTCCTCCCAGAGGGAGGGTTAAGGCAAGGTGTGTGTTTTTCGATAAATTGTTATATCTGCATCAGTGCAGTCCTTTCTCATAAATACAGTTTACA
>JAQMYG010000020.1:2153284-2166320 GCA_030014215.1 Clariallabes teugelsi | reverse complement strand
GTGTGAAGCTGCTTTGAGGCAATGACAATTGCTAAAAGCGCTATACAAATAAAATTGAATTGAATTGAATTGAATTGGGATCGTGGATAAATGTGTATGAATTTATTTGTCCATTTAGAACAAACTTGGTATTTATTTTTTTCCCAGAAAAATAACTGGTTTTATCTCTCCTGATTCATAGAACGGCCAAGATGATAAACCAGTTCACGGACGGAATAAATGCGTTTGGGAAGCTGTGGGACCTGGTCAAAGAGAACTGGATTGCCTTCCTTCCTTTGTTCACCAACATGCAGGAACCTTTGTCAAAGGCAGCCTTCAAGGCCATCTTCAGCTACAGTTACAGTAGAAGAGGGACCAATCATCGTGAGGCAGAGGAGGACACCATCTACAGCTGGGAGATGGTTCTTAATATGATTGAAGGTACGTTGTATTGCTTTATGCCATGGTCCACTTAAAATTGTACTGTGATGGAAGGCGAATTCTTTTTTTTTTCTTTTTCTTTTTTTTTTTCATTATGTGATTTTGACCAGTTTAGTAAAATGACACCAATGTAAACAAAGGCCTTAGAACATAGGACACGTATTTACATATTTAGGTCATCAAATATACCTTTCATGTCAGAGGTGTACTCTAAAAGGAGTCTATTTTTAAATGGTTTGCAGTAAATAGATGTAGTCAGGATGTACGTTAGGCGTTTGATTTAAACAATTACTGCAAATCTTACTTGTATTTACTCCCCCCCACACACAGATAAAGAGACTGAACTAAGATTTGAAGACATTCTGATTTTCGTCACTGGAGCAGATGAAGTTCCTGCTCTGAGTTTTCCCAGGAAGCCCTGCATCGACTTTTACCAACAGGAGGCAGGCCAACATCGTTTGCCCTACGCATCGACCTGCAGGATGTGCTTGTACCTGCCAAGAGGCGTCACACAGGAGGACGAACTGCATCGGTTGCTTTTCCAGGCCATAAGAGAGGCTTTGGGATTTGGAAAGGTCTAGTCCATGTCGGGAAGGTTTATAGCAACAAGACCATTAGATTTGACTATCTGACTTAGTCAAAGTCATTTGTAACAGTTGGCCCAGTAACTGTTACTAATAACTTTAATTATGGTTCTTTTCTGTTTGGGTACAGGGCCTGAATTTGTGTGATTATAATAATAATTTGTGTATTATGTTCTTTGAAGATTGAAGAATGTTTTGAAGTTCTCTAACACACACCAGGTACCTGTCCTTTAGATATGTTATTCCAACCATTGCATGTTGAAGATGCTCCTGTTCTTCAGAGCTTAGGTTATCGAGAGGCTGTGTCACTATCACTGCTCGTTCAAGGTCTTCATTGTTTACTCGTAACTGCGCGAGCTGTACGCCATGTCTTGCCAAGCCAGCTTCTAGATTTTCTTGGCCGTAAGGGTCATCTCCAAAGAAGTTGTTGACAGCTGTTGACTCCTGCTCCCTGTTGGCAAGCATGCCCTCCATCCAAATTTGTGTTGGTGTACGGTTGTGTGCTGATCTTATTTTATGGTTGTTCCAAGCATGTGAATAAATCCAGTTGTTTTTGAATTTCTGGCTTATAAACCATTTGCAGTGCCATTTTCTGAGTGTGATCTTCAGGGTTCAGTATTTGTTTGTCTTCAAATTAATAAAAAAGCATGTAGAAGTCGTGTACGACTTGTTGGAAAACATCTCTCCACAGACGTTCGATACGTTGGTTGTGTACAGACGGGCCTGTAATGTGCCTTGTATGTTCTTGTCCCTGCAGAAGGTTCATCAAAAGAGCAACCAGAGTGTTCTCCCCTCCATGGTCTGATCTGACTCTGGAGGGTAGCCCATACAGACAGCTCGAACAAAATAAGTCAACACCATCAGAGCTCTGTTGTCTGTGCTGCAGTTCATGTAAGTGATGAGCCGGGAGTTCCTGTTGATACCGGCATGCGTCACAAACCCCCTTCTGCACACCATTTCACATGAAATAGAAAAAAGAGTAACTTGCAGTAATTACACGAAAACCATTATAGATCTTTCTAATGCACTGCTGATGAGCTGTCATTTTATATACACATTATATGCACAAATTACTCCACCACTATATAGAAATACAACAATTGGCCCCTGATTACCGAATGAGACGCATATGACCGTCGATATGCCACAAACTGTTAGGAAATGGCACATATGTTCTAGCTACGGCCTGGATCCATCTCAGGGCTGCGGCAGCTGGATTGATGCGGTTAAGGGTCTCTCTCACTCTCCTCCTTGGCACTACAACCCCTTCAGCATGCAGATATGACCTCATCATCTGGAAACAGTTCATAATTAGGATATGCATTTTGTATAAAAAAAAAAAAAAGAATGCACATTAAACAATACAATTGAATATGTTGTAGAGTGCTTACTTCTGAACCTCATCTAGGGAACTGGTCATGGAGTCTCCTAATGTGCTCCTCTAGGTTAGCATCACTGATGGTGGTAAATCTGTTGCTTACAGAAATCTGAAAAGACTTTTTTCAAAACAGATAAGAAGAACAGCCCAACATCCTTGCCATGGCTCTAACGGTGACGCCTTGAGTAAAGAGCAGCTCAATTTGCTGTCTTGTAATGTCAAGGGCAGGTCTCCCTCGCCTTCCTAAAATATGTAAATAAAATTTGAGGAGTATTCTTAAATGAATAACAATAATAGGGTAAAAAGTAAGGCTGGCTATGTGCAACGGCATATCGTCGCAAGTATTAAAATATTAAAAAACTTAAAAACAGCCACAATATTAAAGTCGCTGTGTAATGATTGATGTAAATTATGCTTAATCAATATAATGTAAAAATAAATAAATAAATAAATACAATGCAGCTATTAGGGAAAAAGCACAGTTTTCCTTTTGGCATCCTTTGCACTATAAAATGATACAGTATATGTGACAAACTGAAATAATATAATTGCCTGACTTACCTGAATGCAAGAGATGTGCTGGATGGAAGCTAGGACATAATGCATTGGAGGCTGCAGTGATGACAGATCTGAGATCTGTAAGACCCTGAACTATATCCTGCATAGCCTGGGCGCTAAGAGAGTCTTCAAGTCTTCTCAAGTTAGCAATAGAGATGTCAATAGTGTGCACTTCTCTTTGACCTGCAGAACCTTGATGATATGCTCATTCAATTGCAGTACATCTTCTTCTAATACGTCTCAGGATGTCATCCGCCATGTTTGCGTTTCAAATACGTCCTTCACCAATGAGCAATGAGAAAAAAACTTCAACCAATAAGTTCACTAGTTAACTAGTGGGCATTTTTGACGCTTACTAGTTAACTAGTGAATTTCACTAGTTAACTAGTGAGCGGAAATGTGCTTGATATCTCACGATATCCAATTGATGCCCAAACGGCTTGCCATATGTAACTTTCATATTACCTAATGCACCTCTGCATATACAGTAAGACACTCTCACCCCTGTTGTCATGATGCTCATCAAATAAAAAAAATTAATACGGAAGGCTCAAAACAATTGGGAGTGCTAATTAGACAAAAATAAGGGGGGAAAAAGGAGAAACGATTGTTATGTTGCTGGAGTGCACCAATGACATTCCGTCGTGCAAAAGAGCTTATGCTGTAAAAACAAAATTAATGATTTAAATTACTGTGGTAATATTTAAGAGGGGCTGATTGATCCATTGAGTAACATGCACGACAACATTGCACCTAGAAAACTGCCTTTCATCAGCACAGGGAATAGAACTGTGTTGCTATTGCGGCAAGTAAGTTTAAGAAATAATCACATGGGTAGGACATGGAACTTTTTACCTGATGCTAAGCTGCAGTTTTTTATTTTTAGCCAAAATATGCATAAAAGACATGGTACCACCACTGTCCAGCAAAACAGAGGCTGAAATTTAAATAACTCCTAATTTCCTACAGAAGTACACTAAGTTGGTTTTATATGACGGTTTTGTCTGCCATCATCCTTTTATCTGGCATACTTAAGCGCGCAGTCAGCTGTCAACCTGAACAAAACCTGGGTTCGAAAAGCTCAATAAATCACGTAACACTGGGTATCACACATCAGCGGTTGTGATGCATATATAATACGTTTTATTTTAATGTTACGAGATCAACATAATCAAATTTAGATTGACATAAAAATGGACTAAAATAAAATAAATTAAATACTTTTAATAAAAATTATTTATTTTTCAAAGCCATTTATTTCCGCTGATCTATGGCATCAATGTCCATTGCACAAGTTAGCATTAATGTTTCATTTTTAGGAATATTTAAAATTATTATATCAGTGACAAAAAATGCTGGTACAACCGTCCTGTGATATCATATATCCGTTAGTCCCAGTGTCTTTATGCTCTATATCAGCACTCATGCTGGCCAATCAAATTCTTAAGCAAATGAGAAGAAAATTGTGAGGTGAACTGCAATAGAATTTGGTTACGTCTAGAGGCACGTCTAATATGTCATCCTGCAAGAATTTATAGCACAGCTGCAAAGGCACTCAGGCTAGTATTCATGCACACTTCTATCACTTTGTTTTGCCAAGAAACATTCTAAAAGTTTTATCTCTGCTCATCCCCAAAGTACAGCATTACTTTATATACAACATAAACCTTCACAGAAGCTTTAACCCTTTTTTTAAATCTTTCCATATGTGCATATCTCTACATTTTCCATGGTTCCCCAATGACCATCAATTCGGCAATCTGATTTCTTTAAGAACATTTAAACATATTTCGATTTTCTTTATGCCTGTAAAATTGAACTTTAACGTAATTTTTCTCCCTATAAAGGACTTAAAGCAAAGGTTGATATTATGAGCAAAATACTGTATGAGATACTGTATGAGAGAGAGATAGTTATCAGTTACTCACACCCAATTTCTCACCCAGAAACACAGTTCACAGTATGAAGTATGAAGACGATGCCAATGGTGAATCCACATCATATCCCTCAATCCCAAAAAAAGCTAGAAGCAATGGGTTTATTGTTAAGCCTGCAAATGTAATTACCCTACCTGTAGAATGATTAACAAGACATGGGTATAGAAGATGCAAAATGACACAGAAATCAAATATTGCATACATTGTACAAACCTTTTTATGGTAAGATATTTTAATAAACAGACTTTAAACAGCAAATAGTCATTTGTAAGCTTAGAACAAAAAGGATTCTGTAAAGTGGTCATTTTGGGTTTGTGGCATTTGTGCTTCTGGTTTTGTTACGACATCCACATGAATACTGTACATTAATGCTCTGTTCCCATTTGTGCTCACATGGATCTGTTTACTTTGTCATTGAATAACAGATTCAATCCCTTGAAAGCTTTATGGCTAAACAATAAAAGCCCCATTTAAACTCAGTGTTGTGGTGGTGGAGATTATAATTGTAACAGCTGTGGTTGGATCTCTTAATGTGGTTCCAACTTTCCCAGCAATGTATCCTAATATGAGAAAATGTATTGTACACACACACACACACACACACACACACACACACACACACACACACACACACACACCACTATAGGCATTTGCTCACAGCAGAGCTGGAAGACCATCTCTTAATTGATGTTCCTCCACAGAGTGACAGGGATACGCCTGGGGAACACTGGAGAACATAAAGAGGTCAACATCAGTTCCAATCTTCATCTCTTGATGGCAGTCTTACTCTATGATACGTGAATCCTTTCCACATACATTTAAATGTTGCAAGCTTTTAAAAAAACGCCATCCTTGAATGACAATCCCAGGAATTGTGAGCCCACATGATCTGATGGAGTCCATGATCTGATGGACAATTTGCAGCCAACTTGCAGAGTAGATCTGTGGGAACTGTACACACAATCATTTAGGAACTTCTGCATTTCTAGAAGACGAGTACACGTTGGTTACAGAGAGAGCTCTCTGTCGTTGACTGGCACAGAAGATTGCTCATTTGTGAATTAAAGGAATGTTTTGACATGGAAGGTCAGGATTTTCAGATGTGAAGCATGCACTCTGATCATGGATCCGGCATACTGCTCTATATACAGTAGCTCACATGCCCCATGCACCATGCACAGAACTGTATACTGCTCAAGGGCTCTCACAGGAAATAATAAAAACATTTAATCAGTTGTAAAAAATATTGTATAACTTGTATGTTGATTACACATGTTTTTTTATTAGGAATAATGAAAAATGTGCAATTGCAATACGAGTTATTGTTCATTATAAAATCAGAAAATTGCATTAGATTCTCATAGCATGTCCAGTGAACTTTTATGATCTTTCTGGAATGCTATTATATTGTTATTATAAAACATAGTTAGCCTATTTACCCTTTCACGTACAGTACAACAGGTTCTCCAGAGCATCTTGTTCATGATTTAAATTAATGCATGTTCTACAAATTGCTAGGTGTGGTGTGGATGTTTTCATTCGTGAACAAAAACTAAATTTTTCCAGCAACCCTCTTGTGTTCAGTTTTTTTTCTGTTTCTAGGTCATAGTGGAAAGGGTGAACATTAATAAACAATATGTCAAGACAAATGTGACAACACATCATATTTTATGCTTCAAACTACAGAAACCAGGACGAATATATACTGATTAGGTATAATAAAACCACTGATCGAGGAAGTAAATAACAATGATTATCTCATTATTACAATTCCACATGAAACCCCCTTCAGTGTGTAATACTGGACAGCAAGTGAACAGTGAAGCTGATGTGTTAGAAGCAGGTGACTTTAACAAGGACAAAACTGTGATGGCTAGATCACTCTGTCAGAGCCTCTCCACAACAGCTGGTCTTTTGACTTTTTCCCACAATGCACTTTGAGTACCTACCAAAAGTGCACCAAAGATGGACAACTGATGAACTGGAGACAGGGTCACTGATATGCATGGGGAGTGAGGGCTAGCCGGTCTGGAAGAGCTACTCTAGCACAAATTGCAATTTACAGCACATAAAGGATCTGCTGCCACTGTCTTCAGAGTCTTCTTCTACTGTCAGCAAGATTTGGCTAGAACTGAGACAGATTCCATCGACAAGTACAGCTGGCAGAACAACAAATATACTCTGAGTCTGAATATATAGTATTATATAAGGAATGTTAAAGCAAAGCGTTCTTTCATTTGCCTCTGTGACAGTTTAACGAATAACCTGGCATTCTGAAAGGAAATGATTTTTGGAGGATAACACCAGAACAGATGTTGTTTCTGGCATTGATATTTAGAATATCATGCATGTACATGTTTTTTCAAGGTTGAAATTCAGCATGCAAACAGACATCACCAGAATAGAATAAACCTATTTAAAAACA
Organism: Clariallabes teugelsi; assembly: GCA_030014215.1. Taxonomy (NCBI): domain Eukaryota; kingdom Metazoa; phylum Chordata; class Actinopteri; order Siluriformes; family Clariidae; genus Clariallabes; species Clariallabes teugelsi. The sequence goes on along the minus strand of JAQMYG010000020.1, from coordinate 2,159,018 downwards.
GTATGAAGGTCAGAACTGAGATTTAGGATCTATCGTAAATACTTGATTAGAATATGATTGCCTATTTGAAGTTTATCATTAAAACAGCTCCATAACTTGGCCTGACCCTGTATTCCAAAATCCCAGCTGCGAAATATAAGATAATGATAACTGAAAATTATGTTATTCTTTCCCAGGAAATGTTTAAAAAATGCATTTTGTTCAACACTGAGTTCATAAATATTAGTTTACTGATTTTATTAATTACAGTATTTAACCATAAATAAAGAATAATTATCATACTTAATAATCCAAACAAAAGGATTACAGTAAGAGTAATCCACTATTTTGATTTCATATGCATTTTCTATAGCTACTACACTTACCACCCAATTTATTAGGAACATGCAATTCTCTAATCAGCCAATCATGCAGGGCTACTGTATCTCAGTGGTAAAATGAGATAGGTATGGTATAGAGATAGAATGTTTTTTGTTGTTGAACCAAGTCTTTCGGCTGCTCCCGTTGTGGGGTCGTCACAGCAGTCCTTCCGTTCTGCATACAACTTAAGTTTTAGGCCAGGAGCCCTTCCTTGGATCGGCACTACATCCAGTGGCTAGGGTTTAGGCGCTGGGATACCGCATGGCAGGCAAGAAACCTACCACTAAGCCACCAATGTCTCTTTTCAGTGGAACCCCAATATACTGTATTTTAATTATATAATTATATATAACCACAATCTCAAACACATTTGTGATGAACTGTGCTATACTATTATTTCGTTTGCAAATCCCGAGCTAATTAAATTTGCATTATATACAAAACATCCAACCCCCAAATAGGTCAGAAATTACCAAATAGATTTTCAGCAACACTGCTAAAGAGTTTCCTGAGTGAACCTAATTGTTTCGGTGTAAATGAATTGTGAGGGGTCTGAAAGGGCTGATGACCTGAAAAGTCCTCGTAATTTATTGCTACTTTGGTTATTGAGGCTTTGAGGCTTTTCAGCTATGGATTGTTTGCTTGAAAGATTTAGAGCTGTCTGGATCTGTGTTTTGTCTGCACTGACGATCCAACTATGGACAAATCAATAAACAATCAACAAAAGCAAAAACTCCTGCATAGGTCGAGCATGAAGAACATGTTGGCTGTGTTTGCATAGCTGTTGAAGAAATTTGTGTTTTGTGTGTAAGGCAAGACATCACTAAGATGAATGACTAACCCAGTGGGAATATGTGTTCAGCTTTGTAATGTTTCCATGTCTACTCCATTAATGTGTCCGTTCCTGTGTGCAGAAATGTGGATCTGCAATATGACTGGAACCAAATACAAATACATTATTCATATTGAACAGATCATTGAACAGTTCTACATGGATACAAATACAGAAATGTAGGAATATGAGGATCCATCTATCTATCTGTCTATCCACACCGTAAATTTATGGAGTTGAATGTTAGGAGTTAGGCATACAAATGTGAAAGTTAAATTTTGGGAGTTTATTTTCTAAGTTAGACTACGGTCTGTGTTTAGGGGTACTACATTGCGGTGTAAAATTTTGGTGTACATTCGCTGGGTGCTGAGGAGCCTCATTCAGCTATTCCTGGTGTTAGGTGGTCTGTATTGTTTCTAAAAAGGGAGAGGTTAAAATGTGTTGATACCCAGATGTCATACGAGTATGATTTGTAACTGTACATAGTGTCAGAAAGTGGTATTATGGAAGCATGTGGTTTAATGGTTAGCACTGTGGCCTTGCACCTCCAGGTCCCCGGTTTGATTTCCACATCGGGTCCGTGTGCATGGAGTTTGCATGTTCTCCCTAAGCTCAGTGGGTTTCCTCCGGGTACTCTGGTTTTCTCCCAAAGACATGCAGATTAGGCTAATTGGCGTTTCCAAATTGCCCGTAGTGTGTGAATGCGAGTGTAAATGTTGACTGGAGGTCCTGCCACGGTCGTACAAATGGGAATAAATGCACTGGTCCTCGTTGGCCTCCACGATCACTTGTTGGACTTCAGAAAATCCTAGACGAATGGAAAAGTGGCATTACTTAACTTGCCGATATTGTTGGCTTAATGGAGTGTAATTGGATTTGCTCCTTGCTTTTATGTGCATTTAGGTCTGTTCACAGATTTAAAAGTCAGCAGTCTGCCTTGTGTTAACAGGATCCTGCATTACAGAGAAGTTCATTTTATTTTATTTATATTTGATACAACCTCAGACAAACAACAACTTAGAACTTTTTTCACCATGTCATTATTTATTTAACAAAAAGGTGGATTGCTCTGTCCTATATTAATGATTGAAGCTTTCCTCCTTTAAAAAAAAATTAGCGCACAAAAATATGTGTGCAGTAAGTAATTATTTTTTTGATTGGTATTTCGAAACAGGAGCTCTTAATAGTCTTTGTTTGCACACACACACACACACACACACGCACACACACACTTACTGTACATCAGGCGTGCTTTGAGATCTCATCTGTTTTCTGTTGCTGTGAGGACGGTGAGGAGCCTGCCAAAAATCAATGTGTTCATAATCAACACTGAGTACACTGATTGATGATGTTTTGAGATTGTATCTTGCCTGTTTTCTACTGTATTTCCCCATAAATACAGTAACAACCCTATCAAACAATATACTATAGATCAATAATACAAGAACACTGTTTAAACCAGGTAATAATGTTGTTTTGTACCTTTAATAAACTACATATATCCCTAAGCAAAAATAACTCAAATCTGTGGATCACAGACTAAACAAAATGATGGGTATGTAATAACATATATATACATTATTTGGACTGAACAGTGTATAAATGCACTAGAGTGAGCAAGAGTAAGCAAACTATTATTTTTTCTTAAAGACAACATAGCAGAAAGTGCCAAGACTAAATAAAATTGAAAAAGACTGAATAAAATTATGTTCTGAAAATGTACATGTATGAACATAATAATAAATATTGTGCTTTACACCATGTACATTTCAGACTTAAATCCAAAAATGTATATAAATATCTGGAGCAATAGACAGGTACAGATAATGGTATTGCATCACACTGCTATAATTTTAACAGACAACAGTAAACTTAACAAATGCTGTAATGGCAGTTTGGAAACAGGAGAGGGCAGTAGAAGTTTATAATGAAACCAAGACTTATGCTCCAGTGTTGGGTTAAACAATTTATTTAACCTTTTCCTGTGATATATAATTTTTGCCAAAAAATGTAGCATGGTCTGAGCCTAAACATCAACATGACTATTAATGAGAAGAATCACAGAAAAGTCAAGATGATATATTGATACAGCATGCAGTATCGATTAAACATTGATGTTGGTAGAAAATTATAAAAAGGTAATAAAAAGAATTAAAGCTTTTTAACTTGAACTGTGGGTTAAGTAATTTTTCATGAACACCAGATTACCTCACGAGGTGAAAATCACCTGCATACATCATTTAATTTGGATTTTAAAAAATATCTACAAATCTTTCAGTTTTCTTACATTTTATTGCTCCCCCTTTTCTTTTTTTTCCTTTTTTAATCAAAAACTGAAATCTCTCATTGGCTAAAGGCACTTAAAACCTGGATCTCAGGTACATCCCTTTTGCTTTGATTATCTTGAGATGTCTCTAGAAGGTGACTGGAATCCACTGATTGGACACGATTTAAAATGGCAGATATCAATGAAGCCCAAGGAACTCTACTTGGAAAGTCTCCCAACTTGGGAGGACATAATCCTGGGCAAGGGTATAAAACTATTTATAAGGTGTGTTAATGTTCCCAGAAACATTCTGGGTTAGATCATGAAGATGACCAAGAAACGCGAAATCCTCAAGATTCTGAATATTATGGTTCAGTTAGCAAAGACAGATGCTTACAAAATCTGCCCTAGATTCTCTTGTAGAGACAGTACACAATGACAATCAGTCAGCCTTGGAAGTGTCGAAACATTGAATGAAAAAACCTTGAGTGCAAGGGAAGGAATGGATGAGAAGATGAATAGGAGAGACAACAAAAGCAGCATTACAAAATTACTGCCGAGGCGACATATACTGTACTAGGAAAGGAATGACGAGGCACGCAAGAACATTAGAATGAACCTGTCCGTAAATGCCATGTTCTATACAGTAGAAACTCGTGGTGAGACGTTGGGATATGTTTTCAATTTTCTAGGTTCTGTTTCACTTTTCTGCTTTGGTACTGTAGCACTACAATAACTGAATACAAACCAACAAAAAGTTATTCTGGCTTTCATGCTGTTATTTAAATTGTGTACAGTTGTGTATACTCTAATGCAACAAACTAAATTTATTCTCTATAGTCTATACAATGCTTATTAGTACTGATCAAATAACCACAACAGTCAGAAATAACCACTAACATTGTTTTACTTATCATTTTAAAATGTCTTAAGCAATATATTTCATGACTGAGTAATCCTACCTTGGATTTTACCTTAAAACCTGTACTTCTACTGTCAGTCAACACACACCTCTTTTGTGGTTCACTTGAGTCAAATCCAAGATCACATCTGGGACACACAGGCCAGGTAGTAGTCCATTTGAAAGCAGTATGCTGTCTTAATGTTCTATAATTTAGGATTTGTTGTCAGATACTGTGTCATACATACACAAAAGTCATTCTTTATCCAACAGATGTTTAACTAATTTTCAGTGAATCATTTTAAAGTATTGCAAAAATCTTTCTTCTATTTTTAATGGTCTGTAACAACATTTCAATATGTTGCAGTAGTCAATAGGTTGCATGGTCTGAATGTTTCACTAAAACAACAAGTATTAAATGCTATTATACAACAGTTAATTCGGACTAAGTAATTCTGCCTTCAAAAACCAATATTCAAAAACAGTCGCAGAAGCACTTTCAGCAAGAAACATTGTCAGCTTAAACAATACTTTGTCTACTTAGTAATTGCTTCTCTTGTCTTGTTCTGAATCCCAAATCTCTCTATCTAATCAAGGGCACTACTTGATGTGTGGAATAAGGGATTGTACACCCTAAAAAGTTTTCATTTGCACTATTTGGGACTCAACCCTGGAACCCAGAAATTAGCAGAATAAGTGGAAATATAAAGTAAATCTTTTAAGTTTCTCAGGACTGTTCACCACGTCCATGTTTTATTCTCTGCACCTTATGGCTACATAGTACCAATAGAAATTTTAAACAATTTTCGTCCGTTAATTACACTATATACCTGTCAGTCGCCAGCTCCTCCAGTCACAGTTAGAAAGTTATACCAATCACAAAAGGATGTGTTAAAAGAGGTTTCTTGGTCATCTTCATATTTGGGTAAATAATCTGTTGATAATAAATTGTTTGTGACCTGTTATAAAAATGCAATATCACACAAGACGTCATGCTGTTGTAATGAATATCAGCATAGCTGTGATATCTTCAGCATGCAGCATCATGCAAACTGCAGGTATTCAGTACAACAGCACAACCTCTCATGTGACAATGTTTAAGTGCAGTCCTGGTCGGCCAGTGTCCAGCAATGTTTGTAATTCACCAACACTTAAAAACACCCCCTAAACCTGGCAGTTAACAAGTTAGTTGTATCAGCTGAGTTTGAGCAAAAAAAAAAAACACCAAACTTTGCTGGACAAATAAATAAATATATACTCAGCAAAAAAAGAAACGTCCTCTGACTTTCAACTGTTTCTACTTTCAGTAAACTTAATGTGTAAATATTTGTATGAACACTAAAAGAGTCAACACCATAAGACATAAACTAAAAAT
>JAQMYG010000020.1:2071039-2088650 GCA_030014215.1 Clariallabes teugelsi | reverse complement strand
AATGTAAATGGTCATGAAAATAAAGAAAACACATTGAATGAGAAGGTGTGTCCAAACTTTTGGCCTGTACTGTATATATATATATATATATACTGTACACACACACACACACACACACACACACACACACACAGTATATACAAGCAGTGATCTCTAATCTGTGATAGTCATTCCTGTGCTCTCGTGCCATGTCCATAGTAAATGTACATGAATGCTCATTAAATTTAACATTAATTTGACACTATTTAATTAATAATTTATTTATTGTTACGCACCAAAGTTCGGATGACAGGGTTCACATTTATTCAAGTGAACTCCACTAACAGAGCAACTGCAGCAGAGTTCGTTTTAATTGAAGCAAACGTGTCAAGTGTGAACATACCTGTAATCTAAACAAGGGTGCCAATAATTATGAATACGAACACATTGTTGAGTTTACCTTCATAAACATGCTGAAACCCGTCTTGAGCAGGTCGGTAAGTCCTCCAGAAGCATGCTCAATGTCTGGGCACTCAGGTCGGCTTGGGTTGAAGATTTCCTCGACAACCTGCTTTATGAAGGGACGATACGTCGCCTACGGACACCAGAGACAACACCAGATTGCTTGTGTTTTCATTCATGGGGATTTTTTTTCCAAGAACAATCACAAATATTCAAACACTGTTTCAAATCTGACATACGTAGCTCCTCGGGGTATTGGCTGATTGGTGTTGATTTAGGATTAATATTCATGGAAGGATATTTGTCTTCGGAAGAGACGATAATACAGTAGAATTCGACCAAGACATGACACAGACTGAGGTTTACATCATAAAGCCACAAAGAGAAACAGTATATTACTGAGGTGAAAAATTTACCCAATGACGAATTACACTTTAAACAGGATACAGTAGAATCTAACTAAATTACACAATCACAGTATGTGTGTTTAGAGAGAAAATGTTAAGATAGAAAGTAGAGAAGTGCTATGCTAGGTTATTAGACAGTTACTGATAAATAATACAAATGATTATTAAGAAGTAATCGCGAATGTTTTTAATAACTATTTATACTTCCTGTACACCATAACTGTTTGCAGGACATATACAGTAGTAGTGGTGTTGATGTTTGAAAAGTTTAAATATATAAGAATGAGATGATTCATTTATCAAGGATATGACGGATGAATGCAGAAGCACTCCAACGAGGATTACCTCAGAGGAGCAGCAGGTAAAATATAGCACCTACACAGCTTTAACAACCATAAAAAAACTCATGGTGCTAGTGAAAAAAGTGAATGTGAATCCTTGAGTTAATGATCTAAAAAAAAAAGCTAACTGTGGTTAACTAAAGTGTGAACTAAAGCTACGTTGACTAATAAATACCACTCAAATTTTTTGAGTGTGCTCCGCACAAGAACTTATGTGAGCCATGCCTGGCCAAAAAAAAAAAGAAGCTTTCGGAGGATCTATAATTAAGATAAAGTTGGAATGATTTACAAAGTGATTTCAAAGACTTTAGAAATTCACCAGTCTACAGTAAGGCTTTGGGACTGTGGCTACTCTACCAAAAAGTTGGCGCCCTGACAAAATGACCCAAAGAGCACAACAAAGACTCATCAATGTGGAAAAGAAACAATCCGAGTGATTGCTTGCTAACATCATACTGTACGTACTGTAACATTATGGTACATAAAATACTAAACAGGTAGAGTGTCCATGGCAGGACACTACATAGGAAGCCACTGCTTACTAAAAATAACATTGCTGCACGCATGAAGTTTGTGAAAGAACACATTGACACTCCACATCGGTATTGGCAAAATGTTTTGTGTATTGATTAAACTAAGATTGAACTATTTATTTGGAAAGAACACGCAGCACTACATCTGGCGTAAAAAGGGCACTGCATATCATCACGAAAAAAAAAACATACCAACCGTAAAGTATGGTGGAGGATACTTATGAAAAGTTATTAGAAAATTATTATTTGGGTCGGCTCTGTAGCATCGGGGCCTGGCCAGCTTGCAGAAGATGAATTCTCAGGTGTATCAAAAAATTCTTCAAGAAAATGTGAGTGTCTGTACATCAGCTGAAACTCTGTAGAAGTTGAGTGATGCAACAGGACAATGACTCAAAACACCGGAGCAAGTCCACAACAGAATGGCTTCAGAAAAAAAAAATCCACCTTTTGGAGTGGTCAGAGATGCTATGGAAGAGAATCATACACATAAGATGTTCAAATATGACAAAGCTGAAGCAGTTCTGCCAGGTAGAATGGGCTAAAATTCCTCTTGAACGATGTGCAGGTCCGATTCACAGCTACAGGAACCACCTGGCTGAGTTTATTGCCGCCAACGGGGGTCAACCAGTTGTTAATTCCAAGGGTTCACTTACTTTTTGTTATTATTTTAGGCACATTATATTTGACAATACTCTTGACTTAGATGAAGAAAACCATGAAATTCTAAAAAGTTCACATACTTTTTCATGCTTCTGTATAGCCGTGGCCAAAGGTTTTGAGAATGACACAAATATAAATTTTCACAAAGTCTGCTGCTTCAGTGTTTTTACATCTTTTTGTCGGATGGTACTATGGAATACATAATTACAAGCATTTCATAAGTGTCAAAGGCTTTTATTGATAATTACATTATGTTTATGCAGAGTAGATATTTGCAGTGTTCACTGTTATTTTTCAAGACCTCTGCAATTCACCCTGGCATGCTGTCAATCAACTTCCAGGCCACATCCTGACTGATGCACACCCATTCTTGCATAATCGCTGCTTGGAGTTTGTTAGAATTTGTTTGTTTTTGTTTGTCCACCTGCCTCTTGAGGATTGACCACAAAGTCTCAATGGGGTCAATGTCTGGGGAGTTTCCTGACCATGGAATCAAAATTTCAATGTTTTGTTAACAATTTCGCCCAATGGCAAGGTGCTCCATGATATTGGAAAAGGCCTTGCTCAACTTGCTCGTCAACAAACTGTTCTTGGGTAGTTGGGAGAAGTTGCTTAGAAGGATGTTTTTGTCCCATTCTTTATTTATGGCTGTGTTCTGAATTGTGAATGAGCCCACTTCCCCTTGGCTAAAAAGCAATCCCACACATGATGCTCAGGATGCGCTTCCATTGGCATGGCACAGGAATCAATATTTATTCATTAATAATATTTATAAACAATATTATAATATAATACAATGGTTATTAATAATATTTATTAATTCAAGATTTTATTCGTTTCTAACAACCGATGCTATTTTAGAAAAATATGCTTTTGGTTTTGCTCAGGAGGACATCAAGCAGTTAGTCGGCTGTATTTGTTAAGTGAAAGAAGAAGAAAAAAAGCCAGACGCCTGTAGCTGCCTTGACTTAAGAGTCACTTCAGGTGGGTAATATGAACATAGCCTTTGTTATTTTGAGATATTCAGATGCATCTTCAGTGTGTGTAATCAAAACGTGAGAAAAATAATTAGTATTTTTAAAAATATTTTGTAATTTTTACATATTTGTATTGGCTGAGCAATTCTTCTTCTATTGTAACCTCAGTTTAAGAACATCCCCTCCACCATTTGTTGCTTACTGTAGCTCTGCTATTCTCAGGAGGGGTGTGGCACAATAATAGTTCATTTACACAGACACTGAAACTGTGAGTTTGGAGGGGAAGTGAAATAAACATTTCAACTCAAGCTGTAATTTCCAAAAATTTGCTGTGTAACACAAATGTAACACTGTAAATAAGTGCAACAAATAACATTTTCAATTATTTAAAGCTTACAACCCAATCTTAAGTGAATATGAACGCCAAAATATGTATCACATATCACATTTAATTGTTTTCTATCAAAGAAGAAAATACAGGACATAGGTTCTTTAATATATTAATTATTTACAATCACAAGTCTGTTTTTAAGCCTGGATTTTCAATGCTGTCATCGCCTCCAGCTAGGTCATCACAGATAATAAAAAAAAATATTCCAGATGTCTGTGAAAGTGCTTTGGGACAATGTCCATTGTTAACAGTGCTTTAATGGCACTAGGCACTCACTGACGTTAATGAGAGGACTGGGTTTCTCTCTGCAAATCCCCTGATTTCATTAATGAGTGCTTCCAAATGGTTGAGTTTGTCAGTTTTGTCAAGTTAATGTTTTTAATTTCACAAAAAATATTTCACTTTATAAGTCCACTTTATTGAGAGAATAAAAGCGGTTTGTTTGCATCAGGGTATAAAGCAAAAAAGGTTGTTTCTGTGCTACTTCAACTGGATTTTCATTTCTTCACTCTAAAGCAATTAGAATTTTTAAAATCCTGTCCATGTCTGTGCTGTACAAAAAAATGTGCATGTGTTAAATGATAGCTTTGTACCCTGTCTGTGTCCTGTCTGGGCTTACGAGGAATTTCAAACTGAATAAAGGATAAATGTCCATAACAAAACAGTCTTAATTGTTTATAAAGTATTACATGGGTAAAGTTAATAAGCACAGAATTACTTTATAAATAATCAGTCAATAAAAATCTCAGAATGCCCAGACCATCCACATTTTGTACGCATGACTCTAAGGCTAAGGAACAAACAGGATCAAATAACAAAAGGTCTGTAGCACAGGGTGGTGTACTTCTAGGAATGATCTAAAATCTGCATGAACTGTTAATTGCGGTTGCATGAGCTGTTAAAAATATATATGCTCAAATTGTGAAAAAGTGGCTGATAGCATGAGGACTCATTTTTACACATAAACTGAACACCACAAAGTCCTGACCCTAACCCCAGTGAAAGACTTTGGGATGTACTGAAGAAGACTTTTAATGGAGCGGTTAATGACTCTTGTGTCATTAATACCACAGCTCAGCCAAAAATCTTTGCGACTCTAGATGTTGCATAAAGGAGGTAAACAACATACTAGTGTGTGTGTGTGTGTGTGTGTGTGTGTGTGTGTGTGTGTGTGTGTGTGTGTGTGTGTAACTTATTCTTTTTTTGGCCAGTTAGTGTATGTTCATGTAAAGACTTTTAATTGTGCAGAATAACAGAACAAAAAAAAAGTCCTGTTTTGATCTCCAAAGGCGTTCTGTTTTTGCAGGGCAATGCAGGTCCTCAAACTGCCTCCTGGGAGCCCAGTGTTTCAGTAGTGATGATAACTTGAAGCATGAGGTCCTATCATGGCTCCAGGCTAGCAATCCAAGCACAAGTGAAATGCTGGCATAAGTGCATTAGTGTAGCAGGTGATTATATAAAGAAATAAATAGAGTCAAACCTTTCACTGCAAAACGTCACATCTTACTAACTATAAGCTAATTATAAGCTAAACATGAGCTTATAATAGTCAAATATACTGTATTTCATTAAACATACCACATTATAACATGACAATTAAACTATTGTTTAAATATAGGAATGTTACGTCTATACCTAGACAATACCAAGCTGTAAGCTTTCTTATCCCATTGGCATATCATTTTGTTGTTGTTTTTTCTAGGAAAAAAATGCATGAAATAAGCAAAATTATCTGGAGAATAATCTAAGTGTAAAACAATATTTCAAGCTTTAAAAAATTTTACAATTTTTTTATGGTTTCCCAACACTATGTACATACTGTATGACTTTATAAAAAGGTTTTTGCTCCAATTTTTTGCAGTGCATATTGTTATACTGTACAGTATATAGTAGTTTGCATTTGTATTGACAGCTACAACATTTCTTAGTTTATAAACCAAGATGGTTTTTGTGGTTGATACTAAATGGAGTTCGAGCATCATCTATAGAATTTAACACGGGCCTACAGTATAAGGAAACTATTTAAGACTAAATCAAAGCTACAGTATAAACAACATCTGCCCTGTTGATCCTGAAAAACAAACAAAAAAACAAAAACACTTCTCCACAACCTGAACCTAGTGTGAGTCAGAGACACAATAACACACACGAATGCACACCCATACACACACATCCACCCACACATCTGTAAACACAGAGCTTACTGCCATCACTGACTACACAGACTAATAATCATAACAATGCTAAGTAGAAAATGAACTGTTTTTACTTCATTTAACAATTTCGTCTGGATTTGTGAAAAACACCTATATTAGGTTAAATGCTGACGGGAATCCTTTTACATAAATTGACAGAGAGTATGTGATCACTACCAGTGATTAATGGTTTTCAAGCCTGCACTTTTCATCATGCGTCAGACCCTAAAACAAAAACATCTCCAGCATTAAAACGTCTAACACCCACACGCTCAACTTAAAATGGAACGATGATAACGAAAATAAAAACAAACTAACCATCAGCGGAAAACCCTCATGTTGTATAATGGTGCAGTGGGTCGTACCTTAGTCATGTAATGCAGAATTACACAAACACCTACAATCTCTATTAATATTAATGTAGTTCAAATCAAGAATGAAATAATAACTACATGACCTTCCAAGTCAATGTAGCACTCCTACTCTACATCTCATAAAAATAAAACAGTGTGTGTTCTTACATAAATAACACAGTACATATAGTAAAATCCAGAGAAATCACAAGTATCACAGTTACATTGTGCTCCAGAATTACTGGGACACTTTACGGTAACAAGCTAAATGTAATATTTAAAAAGAATACCAGATGTAGATATCTTGAGCGCAAACATACAGGAATTTTCTGTTTTCCTTTTTTTTTTTTTTTTTTTTTAAATCTGCATGCTGGAGTGGGTTAGTGGGATGGCATGGGATCTATAGTGAGTCTATAGGTATTTTCAGTTTTTTGAAAATACCAAAGCAACAATGTGAATACAAGTGAGTGTGGTAGAGCAGGGAAAACAGAACAATGTGCAGGACAGGGGGTCCTCCATGACCAGGGTAGGGAACCGATGTTCTGGGTGGATATCAGTGGGACCACGGGCTGGGATGGGGTTTAGAGTGAGTCTGTAGTCTAGCATGAGGTCAATAGCAAGTCAGTCTACCAGCATCAGGACTAAAGTGTCCATATTGTGTTGGTGGGCTGGCATCAGGTCTATAGCGAGACAGTGGTCTATAGCAGGTTGGTGAGCTGGCATGGGGTTCGTAGTGTGTTGGTGGGCTGGCATCAGGTCTATAGTGTGTTGGTGGGCTGGCATCAGGTCTACAGTGTGTTGGTGGGCTGGCATCAGGTCTATATTGTGTTGGTCGGCTGATATCAGGTCTATAGTGTGTTGGTGGGCTGATATCAGGTCTATAGTGTGTTGGTGGGCTGATATGTCTATATTGTGTTGGTGGGCTGGCATCAGGTCTATAGTGTGTTGGTGGGCTGATATCAGGTCTATAGTGTGTTGGTGGGCTGATATCAGGTCTATAGTGTGTTGGTGGGCTGGCATCAGGTCTATAGTGTGTTGGTGGGCTGATATCAGGTCAATAGTGTGTTGGTGGGCTGGCATCAGGTCTATAGTGTGTTGGTGGGCTGGCATCAGGTCTATAGTGTGTTGGTGGACTGATATCAAGTCTATAGTGTGTTGGTGGGTGGATATCAGGTCTATAGTGTGTTGGTGGGCTGGCATCAGGTCTATAGCGAGACAGTGGTCTAGCATGGGGTCTATAGCAAGTCACTGTTCTACTATGGAGTCTATGGTAGGTTAGTGGTCTATAGCATGGGGTCTATATCAAGTCAGGGATCGATCTTCATCATACTGAACCAGGATGCGGTATTTGCAATTTTTTTGTGTGTTAATGCTAACTAGCAACACAGCTCTTTTCCCAGAGCTGCCGAAAGACTAACGGCTCCTTTTAAGGTAGAATGTTTTCTTGCGTTTTAATTCCTTGTTTCAGCAGTTAAGTATTCCCACAAAGGGACAGGCATCTTTGTGCCTACACTCATCTCCTAGATTAGATTCCACATGAAAAAAATCATTATATACAGCACAAATCTATAAATATTATAACCCGATGTTATGAACATTAGAAGTAGAGATTTTCTTAACGATGCCAAGTTCCAAAGTAACTTCAATGAAAAACCTATTTAATTTGAATTTTTCCACTAATCGGGAAGCCAAGAAATTTGCCTGTGGAAATCATTATGCTGGAGTGGTCTGGGGGAAAGGGGTTCCTGAGTGTGTGTATGCGTGTTTGTGTGTGTGAGCATGTCGGGGGACAGCATTTATTTTGTAAAAAGTACACTCGTGTTTTTGTGCGTGTTAAGCCATGTTTCCAACCTTCCAAATTCAAGACACCTGTTCAGTGTCCAGGCCTCACTGCATAAAAACAAAGAAAAGTTAGATATTTATGATATACAAGGAGAAAAGCTGACTTTTGCAATTAGGGTGAAATCCATTTTGAGACAATAATACAGCAATTTGTCCGCAGGGCATAGAGGCGCCATGCCAGGTAATATAATACATTCCAGTTAAATAAAAGCAGCATAAAATACACTCCCTGACAGGCACTCTTTTTCACATTTTATTAAACAGGTCACTGACTGTACCCACTGACTTGCTCATACCACCTGATAGATCACCTCTTTGGTTCGTTCCTCAAATACAACTCTTATAGGTTTCACAGTAGAGCAGATGGTTTCTTTTTTTTTTTTTTTTTTAAACAAAATACAGTAAAATGGTTTTAGAAACCGCAACCCATCTAAAAATACTAGAGTACCAATGTGAAGGTGTGTATGGGACAGAAGTGTGCCTAGGGTGTTCTCAGGCTGTCATAAAGCCAGGGATAGAAGATGATGAATGCACAGAAAAACCAAAAACAACAATAAAAAATTCAAGGAAGACATTACACAATGAATATGCTGCTTATGAAATCAAATAGTTAATGCACATCTACACTTCATAAATTAATAAGTTATGCCTTTATTGATAACATATTCATAACTGCACAGTGAAATTACTTTAGAGTTCAGGGTCAGCCATGATTCAGTGTCCCTGGAGCAGATAGGTTTAAGCCTTGCTCAAGGGCCCAACAATGGCAATCTAGTGGAGCTGGGGCTTGAACCACCGACCTTTCGATCAGTAACTCAGTGCCTTAACCCTCTGAGCTACGACTGCCCATAATGAATGTTCTCCGAAGGTTTGGTCATATTCCCATGCATTGTTTAGGAGTAGATGTGATTGGAGGAAAAGTGCGATGACAGCAGATGACACTGACATGAGATGATGGATAATGATCCTATGCAGTCACAAAAAAAAAATAAAAATAAATCAATGGTCTGGAAATGTACTGCATATCTATATTAGGGAGTAACAATGTAGCGGCCAGTAAGTGAACACAGCAGTGTTACTGTTTTTTTCAAAGGAACACAAAAAACAATCACCTATATAGTAATTATAATATATGAAACTGAAAAGATGCAATAGATGTACATGATGTACATTTGCCCGTTATAACCAAGCAAACTAATGCAGGATTGCAGCTTCAAAAATAATGAACTTGGTACAGTATTTCTCTCCGACTCTATCCCCAAAGGATTTCTTTAAAACTACTTAAAGGGGAAAAAGACTATTAAATCTTTCAGTCTCAAAGGCAGACATGAGCCTATGAAAAAAAAAAAAGCTAGTTGGTCTATTGACTATACAAACTTGCCAACGGTCAGGGTAATGAAAAATCATTTCAAGTGCCAGTGCCGCAAACCTTGGCATGAGTAATGCCAGGTCTTTAAAATCTGTGCTGTGATGATTTCCTGAGCGCACCGTGGCCTGTGACCTCTGGGTATTGAAAAGGAAAAGAAAAACACGGGAGCAGACGGTGATGTCATCAAGGCAAGCCAGACCCTTTCCCTTTCCCTCTCACGCAAACTCGCATACGCGCAGCAAGAACAAAGCAAGGCCACTAATAGCACTCGCATTCCTTAACAGCACTTTAATTTTTTCCAAAACCAGCATATGCTATTTCCAACGTCAACATAACCTTTGTTTTTTTTTTTTTTTCACCTTCTGCCAATTTGACATTTTTGTGCTCGGGTTAAGATAAACAGATTAAAAAAGCTTCCTGTAAAAATCACACCAGCTAAACTGTTCTTCAAATTAAATGAGAATGTGTTCTTCTGCTGTCTATCATGCAGGTGTCTACTGAATAAGAGACACAAAGTGTCCTCCCTCTCTTTCTCTCTCTCCTTATGTTCTTACTTGTCACAATTCCTTTTTATCAGGACATCCTTGGAACTCATTTCACAGGTACAGAGCCAGAGGTAGTTTATGTAACTGTCGCTTTTCTGCCTTCTCTTGATTTCTATTTCTTCTCTCACCTGCTCAACCATCTCTCTCTCTCTCCCTCTCCCTCCCTCTCTCACTCACACACACATAGAAAGAAACGAGAAGCTACTTCTTGTTCCTCAAACACACAATACACTTATCAACTCAGAGTGACGCACACAGACTCACAGCCTGCCAAGGTCCAATATGTCTCTGAGTAACTGTGACTTGGTGTGTGCAGGCGTGTTTGTGTGTGCATGTGTGTGTGTGTGAGAGAGAGAATTGTATGGGTGTAAGAGAGGGACAGAAAGTGAAGAACAAAGAACATGACACAAATGCATGTTAAGGCTTGGAGCATGTTTTGAAAGGCTGTCACACATCTCATAAAAACACCATTGCAATATGTAAGATTTTGAATATAAACAAAGGATCATCATTATTATGAATTGTTAAAAGGGGAATAAATACATTTTTCGTTCAACCTATTATTTGTTCCATACCTTGCTTACTCACAACTGATTCATAATCAATAAGTTTATATTTTAGAAAGTGAAAATATGCTGAATATCGTCACACTGATGTATAATTTTGTAACCTGAAATTTCATAAACCAAATATATATTTAGTTATATGAATATAAATATCTAGTAAATGTTTGTTCATTTCAATCTTTTGTCTATTAAGAAATATTTCACTTGTTTCTAGAAATAAATGTGCAAATTAATCATTAATCAAATAAATCACTTAGCAGAAAAAGAAGATTTAAGATTGAAATTATTAGACTAGGCTGGGATTTAGATGCGGATTTAGTATCTATTAGTGTGTAGTACTTGGTAATTAATGCAGGGTGGGATTTAGCAGTCAATTGAGTATTGACAAATTATGTAAGATTACACCTACACTGTGTGTAAACGCTGCAGAAGCACTGACCTGGTGAGCACCATCGCTCGCTCTGTACACTGAGCGCAGCTGCTTCAGGTGATCTCGGGCTCGGCCCAGGCTGCGCAATGTCTCGAACACGCTCTCCACTGCTGTATGTGCTCGCTCTGACGTCAGTTCCTCCGGGCTGGAGACTCCTACACACACATGCACAGACATAGACACACGTTTTTTTTCTTACTATTGTGTAGATCGTTGACTGACACAACACCTAATGCTGATGATTCATGCTGAAACTAACCTTAACTTTCAGTAATCAAAAGAAAACATTTAGCATTTTTTAGTTTCTGCGACAGTGGGGGCGTGGTGGAGCATCAGCAGTGGATGGCAAGGAACGTGTGATCGTTCTCACACGTGACTTACTATCGTCAACCTATTTAGGTGTTTTCCTTTGTTCTTTCAGTTACTGCTGTGAGCCAGAGTGTGATAGAGACAGAGATAAAAAGAGAGGCATAGCTGCACACACATACACACACAAACATGGAGCACATCCTTGACCTTGAAGAAGATAAAAGCTGTGCGCTAGTGAGGACATAGTTTGGTTGCAGTTCTATCAGTTTAATATCATTATAAAGTCTTCTTACACACGCATACACACATTCCTGCAACTTTCTTACACAGTATGAGTAAGACGCGAGGGGAGTATGGGTGTGTGATGTGTGACATCGGGTGATTGCCTGTGTAGACTTTATTAGATTGAATGTTCCATGAGACGGTGCAGAGGACAAACGCTCTTCTGAAAAGAAGAAGGAAGAAGGGAATGTCTCCTGGTTTAATGAAAATCTAATGTGCTCTCTAATGTGCTTCTAATACAATCACAGCCCCAGGAGACAGAAGCTGAGAGAGAGAGAGCAACAGGGTTGAGGAACAGGCAACAGAGACTAACTTTAGTGGCACAGAAAAGCAGACAATCCATCATGCAGATGTTTTTGGTCATGAGCTTGGCACCGGGTTCAGAGATGCAACTGTGGAATGCAATCCTTTAGGGGAACAAGGTAACAGTCCTGCTGAAGACAGATCCGAACTAATGGAGGATCCTGAGAAGCAGAAGAAGGATCTCTGATTCGAAACAGTTGCACACCTCAGCCACCAGCGTCTGTCTTCTCCGTCAGCATGACTGAGAGCCAGAACCAGGTCAAACTCTTATACACAATCACCACACGAGCATGGAGTAAATTTGCACTGAACTGAAAAGGACTTCCCTATAGATCAGACATCTCTCAATCTTTTCAACCTGAAGCCCATTTCAAGCATACACAAATCAGCTCCAACAATTAAAACTATTAATATTAAACCACCTAGGATTCGGGTTCCCCTTCTGCCACAGGGGTAGCTCTAGTCATTCAGGCTGTGGGTCTGCAGGACCTCTGAGGGTGTGGTGTCTGGCACCAGGAGGTTGACAGGGTGATCATTTTGGGTGCTGCGGGTTGCACGGTGGGGCCTTCGTGGATTAGACTTGTTTGTCCATGGGAAATCCCATGGATTCTCGACTGGATTGGGATCTGGGGAGTTTGGAGGTCGGGTTAGCTGGTTGAACGTCCATGGCATGTTGTGATGCACTAGGTGTTCTGGTGCCTTTGTATCATCACAAGCATTGACTTTTTTGTTGATTTGGTCTGCACTGGCTTTTCGGTGGACCAGACAGACTGGCCTTTAGTCCCTACAGTCATTGGCGAGCCTTGGGCGGCCATTATCCTGTCACCAGTTTGCTGGTGCATAGTTCACCTGGTGGTGGTCATAATCTGTGTATGCTGAAATATAATAGAAATTAGGATACTTTATGTTTGATCAGCAATTTCTGTTCAAGGCTACTGTCTCCCCAGTCACTGCTGTACATATTGTGATTTGTGATTTGCAAGTGTGAATTGCTCTTTCAAAATCATTGTGTGTGAGAAAAGGCTTAATCGTCACCCGTTAAAAAAAATGTCTTTCCCATATATATGCACATCATAAATAAATCATACATTTTATTTGGAACTGAAAACTGAGGAATGCCTGGAAATAAGCATGATTCTAGGCAAAGACGTGTTCATGATTTTTCCTGGAACAACAAACAATTCCTCACGCTGCACAGCCTGGATGCAGTATTTGCATGGACAAACCAAGTTATGTCGAGTCGAGTCATAAGTCGAGTTATGCAGCGCTCTAGGAAAGCTCACCTTGCCTAATCTTGTCTGATTTGTATTACTGAAGGATTATGCAATCTTGTTTGTGACATATAATCATAATAAAAACAGATTCCTTAATATTGGGTCCCAGCGTAACAGGATATCGAGCCACAGGCCTGTGTGGAATACACATTCATAAAGTTCCAATTTTCATTAAATTGGATACAAAAACAGAACAGTGTGTGAAACACAGGTGTTATAATCCATGCCTGTTACAGCTTGAAATTTCCATGGCCATGTTTTTGTTTTTAAGCCTAGTTGATGGAATTCATGTTTTTAAGCTAAATCAAGGCCAAATCTGAGAGCATCTCTTTGACCTTCACTATAAGTGATGAAAAATTAACTTTTTCGTTATTTTTAAACATTCAGATAACTATGGTACGTGTACAAACCAAAGCCATTACTGCTTCTTGCGCTTACTTACATTTCTGTTTAAACAAGCCGATGAAGATTTCAAAGGATTTTAAAGTCAAGTAGTCAAATTAAGTCAAGTAGGCTTTTATTGTCCCTTCAACCATATACAGTTAGAACACAGTGAAACAAAACAACGTTCCTCCAGGACCCCCTAATGTGACCTCATATTAAAAAAGCCCCTCCCCCAGCTTGTGCTCAGCTCTGTTGTTCTGAGGTGAGATTGGTTCAGCAGCAGCTTATGTACACAGATACGGAAACAGCGTGAAATGCTGGAACAGGTTTGAGGTGCAAAAAATGCAATATCTGAAGGGGATTTCACCTGGATCGTTAACACACACACACACACACACCTCTGAGGAGCTTGGAAACCTGTGTTAACTTGCCAAAGAAATAGTAAAATATGGGTCCTTTACCACACAATTTTATTTTATTATTTTATTTATTTGATTAATATTTGATTAATATTAATTGAATTATAAAGATCTTAAAAAATTTTAAACTGATGCAATACAAAACTGTCTGGTAGATTACATAATCTATTTTCATCCACAATGATTTCTGTTAGGATTACAGTTAGACTTTTACATGATATTTCATTCAAAACCCATTATAAGGAATTATTTCACAAAAAAGAAAAATCGTCAAAAGTTCTTGTATAGTGAAGTCTAGTTAGGGTACTAAGAAGTGTTGTGTAAAACCTAATAAACCCTTTTAAGGATTTACAAAATGATCTGCTGCAGTGTTGAGAGGCTATTTTGAGAAAGCATAACTGATAACCAGCAGAGTTCCAAGAAACAGTTTTGAAGCATCAAGCTTTCAGCATGTAGCGTCATGCCTTCTTAGAATATGCCTTCAGGGGGCACTTCTTTTAAAAAACATGTGAATGTATAAAAAAAACAAAAAAAAAAGTTAGAGACTGAAGTAAACAAGAAAGTCAACATTCTGAGTGACAAAACTGCTTTTAAAAAATGAAACAGCTGGACTCAGGTACACATTATCTGGAGACTCTTCTATCACACTTGTTTGTTTTTCTGGAAAGAACCTGATGATCTTTGTTAGGTCTTTTGTCTACAAAGTGGCTTGTTATGTTTGTGGATTGTTCAAGTCAAACTGGGACTTATAGAATTTCTGGTGAATGAAGGTGTAAAAGAGATTGACATTTACAGCTTCAAGCGCAGTGTGGTGATGAGAGTCGTTACTCCAAGTTAAACGTTTGAATTGTGCAAAGAAGGCTGTACCTCCACGAATGACAATGCTGGCTGAGGAGCCTGGGAGCTCACTGCAGTCGTTCCCGTGAACGTTCAGAGTGTGGAATGTCTGATCCTTGAAAATCAACAGATAACTTGTTGCCAACTTGCAGAAGAGACTCATCTGTCTGTGTGAACTGTGTGAACATTCATTCAACAACACCACTCGCTCCAAGCCATTTCATTTTCACTGAGAAAACTTTCTAACTTGATGTTATCCAAGCACTAGTGAAGCACTGAGATAAGTGTATCAAGGGACTGTACAGTATAGAAAAATAAAGGGAGTTTTTACTCAGTGTTCTGTCATTTTGCAAACCACTCTCTGCTTTGTTATTGATGCTAGTTTCCCCTTCTTTACAATATCTCATCCATCTGTGCACATTGCACATCATCGGAGTCATCTGTGTAAATATTTGGTAGCGCAGTTGGACAGAGGAGATTTTCAAACATAATTTGAGAGTTGGGTTTAACGATGGAGCAAATGCATCGCTCGTGATGGAGATTATGTAGAGTAGTAACCTTGTATAGAGGAACAGTTGCTCTACAAACCTGTGCAATTTGAACATCCTATGTCGGTTAATACAATTTAAACCCACTTTTGCGTTGATTTCAGAGATTGCAGAGATTATAGGCCAATACTACAGCATCTAATTTATGATACTGTTAAAAATTGGTATTGAGGGTTTAAAACTAAAATGTTAAATCTGATAAATGTATTTTGATATGTACATCTAAGTAATCACACACACCTGCAATCCCACGCACCTTGCTTGTCATGACAGAAGAGACAAGAGGAGGAGTTGAATTCCAAAAACCCTTCCAGTGTCTCTCACAGCTGCAGTGTGTTTGCACCGCTTGACATTGTGTGCCTCCTCTATTGAAGAACGCAACACACAACATCTCGTTACACCTATTACCCCGGACAGCATGACCGTTCCACCCCCTACTGTGTGTGTGTGTGTGTGTGTGTGTGTGTGTGTGTGTGTGTGTGTATGTGCATGTGCTTCTGTTTGTGGTTACGTGAACCAAATAAAAGACATTTTGGCTGTTGCAGAACTGCTCCCTATGTACATGTGTGTGAGTTCATGTGTTCAGGAGCAGGAACGAGTCTGATCTTTACTTGGTTAAATTGGTTATATATAAATATTTTTACGATTAGACCTTTGGTTAATTCAGACGATGTTCTGTGGAAAAAGGTCATGCAGGATTACTGAGATGTTTGTGGGAAGCGTGTTGATTTGGTTCATTGGAAATCCTCACAACCCTGTAATTACTACAAGAGGGAGGGATGGAGAGTGATGAACACAAGAAAAGGAATGAGAGAAGGAGACAGAGAGAAGGAGACAAAGGGATTATCTACTATTTGTTAGACCAAATATAGAAAAGCTCACATTTGGCTTGTGGATGTCGGTGTTGATCTGCAGTGGAATGTGCTGTCATGTTTTCTCTCGCTTTTTCACTCTTTAGACAAAAACAGCGCGGTGCATAAATGCACAGATGGAGGGAGGGATGAATGGATGGATGCCAGATTTAATTCTGTTCTGTTATTTTCTTTAAACCAGTTTGGACACCACTTAGAAAGTGTTCTTTCTATCTATTCAGACTTACAAACTAGTTACACCTGGTTACCAGTTTAAGCAACTCGCCCTGTGCTTCAGCAGGTGTCCAAATACTTTTGCCTCAGTAATGTATATTCGGTCACTCAGCTGTAGCCATGCCTCGTACAGAAAAAAATTTAATCATCGCTGTCATGGTTGCATTCCAGTATCTTAACACAGATACATATTGATGCATCACTGTCATAATTGTGAACAGTTACACATGACAATGCTACGTCACTATACACTAGAGAGGCAAAAGTATTTGGACACCTGAATATCACACCTACTCTATGTGTGCTTATTGAACATTCAGCTTTAGTCCCTATTCACAGACATAATAATCTCCACTCTTCTGGAAAGGCTTTCCATTAGATTGTCCGAGTGTGATTATATTCAATCGGCCACAAGAGAATTACAGGGTAGGTCTGGGATGCATTCGGTATTCTAATCTGGTAGGTCATGACGTGATCATCAGGTAATCTTTCTTTTGTTTTTTTCTCTGAAATTCACCTCGAACGCAATTACGAACGAAAATATGCAGTAGCCTAGTAACCGGTTAATGGTGCTTCTGCTGCCCCCTGTGGTGACTTGATGTCATGGTAGTCACGTGACTGCAGAAAAAACGTCTATGATCAGTATGACGGTCAGGTGTTCACATATTTTTTATTATATAGTGTCGTGTCGTTTGGTACTGAGGTTAAATGATGTTAACCACCAGTCATCTGCAAACTCAAAAACAATAACATCACACACACTCCTAATCTAATAAAGACACACACACACACAAATGTTTGGTTTAAATTTTAACCTCGCTAACACTTCACCATCTCTGGCATTGTGTGAAACACACGCCTGATTTTTCGCTATTTATAGAACCAGAACTTCACCAGACATCTAAAGAGTAGTGTTTGTGTGTGTGTGTGTGTGTGTGTGTGTGTGTGACAGAGTGTGTGTGTGTGTGTGTGTGTGTGTGTAGCGTGAGATTGCCATTTGACTGACTGCCAGAACACACATTATTAACGTGGTATGCATATGCGTGAGTTATAAGTTGCGGTAGAGACTGAAACCATGATCACAGCACCAAATCTGGAGCTGGAGCCAGGTGCCTGTCTG
>JAQMYG010000020.1:2014637-2028138 GCA_030014215.1 Clariallabes teugelsi | reverse complement strand
TAGAATGTAGAAAATAAATCACTAAACAAAAACAAAGAAATCTGCAAGTGTTCTAAAACTTTTGAACGGTAGTGTATATTAAAGTTAACAATAAAATGATAGCTGCTCTATTCTCTCTATATCATGTGATAATGGTCATAAAGGCAATTTTTTTTTTCCTTATTTGAGTGTACAGTTTTTCTTCTTAAAATGTTTATTGTAATAATGATTACAAATCTCTGTGAACATTTAAAGACCCGGAAGAAGTGATAAGCTTGATTCTGTCAAACCTGGTCTATGCTGAAGGTTCATGCTTATTCCCACACTTTGGTGATTCTTTGCTTTGAATCCTGTAGATTTATTGGTTTTTGTGGATCTTTCTGTAGGGATTCGTAGTTATATAACGTACTGTATAATGTATTATGTTACTGAGCTCTGCAAATAAAATCTTTAGATTTAGAAGAAGAAACCTTTATTTTCATTATACAGTGTACAACATGTGTATATACATACATAAGTATTTTTTAAAAAGTAGTATATAACCTTTTCCTAGTTCCTGGTATAAATTCCTAGTTCTCACTTTCATGATTTTATATACGTAGATACTGTATTTAATGGAGATATCTAGCTAACAAAACAAGTGGGCGAACGTTGTATGATTCCCCCATATTTTTGGTCAGAAGTCGTGCATTACTTTAGAACGTCCCACGTGGCTTTAGCTGTAAGGTATCATGCACACCGATTTAAAAATGTATCGTTAAATAAGAAAAAGCATGTAACACGCGAAGTGTTTTAGATATTATTTAAGAAAAAAATATGCGACAGATGTTTGATGAAACTTCTCGGCAGGATGGATTGATATGGCACTGAGTTCTGTTCTATTAAACTATTGAAGCTCCTGTGGAACTTGATGAGGATGTCAGAACTTGTTTTTAGAGAATGAGGGCTTTAGTTACTCCAAACTGACCTGAACTTTTTTTTTTTTTGGTTGTCGAAAAATCTGATGAAACAGAAACATTTGAAACATTTCCTAGGGGTGAACTGATACTTTTGTTTTTGTGGACTGAGACTGAAGGTTTTTTTTTTCATAGTTTGTTATTCCAAACAATTAGAATGCAGCTTAGTCCATGTGAAGCTCAGCGTGTGTTGAGTGGCTTTCTTCTTCAGCGTTTATTCACATGAGCTGCATTACTTAAAAAAAAAGAAAAAAAAGAAAAAGTGAGCTCAAGTTGTATTCCAGCCAGCTTCCTCCCCCGGAGGCACGTTCGTCACTTCGGCCCCAATCACGACCCCCATTTTTCTCCTTACTCAATGTGAAACATAAACCGTGCACAAATCTTACCGCAATTATTTCTCACTGAACATGCTTTCACTCTCCTGAACAAAAGAATGACACATGCAAAATAAACCACAAACACACACACATAGATCTAGATTTTTTTTTTCCTCACATCATTTCTGAATTTTACTTTTTGCAACTGTCCCACCAAGCATGTGAGTGTGAGTGTGAGAGTGTGTGTATGAACATACACACACTCTCACACTCACACTCACATACTTTTTGCAACTGTCCCACCAAGCATGTGAGTGTGAGTGTGAGAGTGTGTGTATGTTCAGTGTATGTATGTTAAGCCCGCTTTTGTCGTTGGCCGGCTCTGACGAATGTTTTTTTAAAGGCATGTTTCAGTTGTCAGGCTCATAATGGGCTGTGCTGCTGTGTGTTTGTGTTCTTACCGACACCTGACATCTGCGTGAGAGTCATGTTCAACTAATTTGGTTGCCCAATAAAGCGACCTGCTGGGACACACACATGCGCACATACTCACATACTCACACACACACACAGACACACACACAAACACACACATACACACACACGTGCACATGTGCTCACGGCCTCACAGTAAATTTACAGCTGTTGAATTTGCATTCGAGGTCGTTATGTCGTTTAATGTTGCCACATTTTTTGCTTCCCTCCAAAAAAAACCCCCCAAAAAAATGCCTGTGGTTACATTCATAACCAGAGAGCACAGTTCTCACTCTCCCTGTCTCCATCATCACTGCATTGTGTAATGCTATTAGTAATAGTAATAATAATAATAGATCTCAGGCTCCATTACACACCTGCAAGCTACCCAGTGGATCTGTACCAGAGCCTAAATCAGAAAGACTCAGGAACATGACTTCGGCTAAATTAAGTCTGAATGAAAATACTCAAATGTGCCGTTGCCGTGAAATAACTGCATACTTATAATGCAGGAAGTCTATACGTTAAAAAAAAAAAAAAAAAAGACCATTTTAATCTGTCTACTCTCTCTAGTGGCCAGTAATCTCTAGCTCTAATATCGGAAACAATTACTAACTATGTAGGCACAACGGTCTACGAACTGCTCCTAAAATTACCTACAATTACCCAGCACAACCGGGCTGTCGCTGCATGCTGACGCCACAATTATCAGTAATTACAACGAGATAAACACTGTTACACGTTCTAAAGCTAATATTAGGATTATTTAAGCATTTAGCGCCATTACATTTCCACGGTGTGCTGTTACTGGGAAGTCTGAATTGCGACCGCCGTGAAAAGTGTCCGGACATGTTGGTCTTCCAAGAAACTTCACAGTTTGACTACGAATGAAAAGCAACATACAGGCATAAAATATGTGTAATGAAAAAAAATTGTCGTTCTTGTCCAATCAGATGAGGCGCCCAGACTCCGCCCACAGCTTACAAGCTGTCTGAAACAGGAAATGAACTCCAGATGGACCTCTAGAGGGAGCTGAGCCCTGCTGTGTGTATGTGTGTGTGTGTGTGTGTGTGTGTGTGTGTGTGTGTGTGTGTGTGTGTTGTTTGGCACTAACCAAAACCAGGCAACGTTCTCCACACAATGGAGCCCTTCTCTAACCCTCTGGCCAGGCTGGGTTCACGGCATCCACAACAGTTGATGCCAAAGATTTTTAACGCCAAAGATTTTTAACCTCAATTTCACCAGTACTT
Organism: Clariallabes teugelsi; assembly: GCA_030014215.1. Lineage (NCBI taxonomy): Eukaryota > Metazoa > Chordata > Actinopteri > Siluriformes > Clariidae > Clariallabes > Clariallabes teugelsi. The sequence goes on along the minus strand of JAQMYG010000020.1, from coordinate 2,025,162 downwards.
CTATAAAAATACTTCTACTGAAATACAGTACTGTGCAAAAGTCTTGAGCCCTCCATTTTTTCACATTTTGACTTTGGTGTATTTTTAATGCTGTCTTGAGGAATAGTTCTCCAGGCTTCCTGATGGATTTTATTGGCTCTCGTTTTCAGTCCAGTCCCTGTACCTGAGCAGATTCAGAAGAATGTTCTTTTCTTTGTTAAGCCACACAGTGACCTATGAATCACTCAAGCATAAAAAAGCATCTAAAGGCATGAACCTGTGAGAAACATGAGCAAATAATGACAGGTGATCAGGCCGGTGATTAGTTTACTGGTGATGCTGAATGCTGAGTGGTTCTTGAGTGGACTGGACGAGAGGGGAAATGAGGTTGCTGCTGAGGTTGGTACATAAACAACCAATATTTTAAATGCATCTTTGGGCACTTTATTTCTATGCAAGCAATTTATTTACTACTATTTAATGCACTTATTCCAGTGTTTCACTAGTGATTGGAACCATCAAGATATCATACAGTATTACTATCCTTGCTATTGGATCCTGGACATTACCTTTGGGATTAATACAGTAAGTAAGTAAGTATCCATCCATTCATCCATCCATCTAAGGTAGAACGTTTTCTCACTACACCGGAGCCATGTTTGGGCTGCCTGCTTCAAGTCTGAAATGCTGTGGAAATGGCTTGAAGCACGGTCAGGATTGTACTGGGGATGTGTCAATAACTTCCAGCTGAGTTCCTGTAATGTGCAAATGGTGTTTGTGAAAAAGATTTAAATATTAAGACAGACATACTGGGAAATGAATAGAGCGGTGCCAATACTTTGTCACATTACTTTTGTAACTGAGGAGGAACTGACCTTTAATTTTTCGAAAAAGCACATGAAATTCTAATGTATGTGTCTTTCAAGCATATGTGTGTGTGTGTGTGTGTGTGTTGGAAAGATCTGTGAATGTGGCCAAATGCTAAACAGACTCGGAAATATTAATGCAAAACCTGAGACACGAAATGTATTAACTGTCACATGCTTTAACAAATTGGACTATGTGTGAATTTTCAAGTGTGGAAAAAAAAAATTGTGTCAGAATTAAACAAATTCGGTCATCTGGTCGGAATTCGGCTGTTTGGAAAAAGGCGGGAATTTCAGGAAAGTCCTGTCAGACTGAACGGGATAAAACGCATCCGTCACCGGGCTCTCGGCTCGTTCGGCTCTGTGTCTGGAGAGAGATGCACGTTTATACGACGGAGAGTGGAAGATGAGTGTAAACACACACTCGCACGCAGTGTACATCAGTGTACATGACCGCCAGAGCCTGATGTACTTTCTGATAAGGTCTTCCCTGAAAAACAACAAAACAAAACAAACAAAAAAAGGAAACGAGAACGAGAAAAAAGACTTCTTAGAGTGTGTGTGTGTGTGTGTTGAAATAAACAAAGCTCAAGCACTTTTTTTAAACAATACGACAAAGAAGCCGAAGCGAGGCGAGTGTCATTTCCATAACAGCCGTATTCAAATAGGACGCGTGGAACGCGTGGGAGTGCGCGAGCCCGACGTGACGAGACCACGCTGCCATGCAAAGCTACGTTCTGCACGTTATTCTTCCAAAACAAGCCACTTCGTCTCTCTCGGACTGTAAAGCGCGAAAACAAATCCAGTATGAGAATTTGAATTCTTTGAAGCTGAACCGAGTACCCGGTAGTCTGAGGACACACTCGAGCAAACGCGTTTATTTAGTGTGAGAAAGGAAATAATAATAACATGGAAATCACAGACGTCCAATTACACGAGCTTCGAGTCTACAGACATCTGCGTTTTCCTGATTAACGTCTGCGATCCTGTTAAACACGTACAGATCGATGAGCGATAGAGAAAAAGAAGGAAAGATGGATAGAGTGAGACACAGGGAGGAGAGACGACGTGCTCTTGAAGCGAGTGTTAGATAAAACACTGAAGATAAAACGTGAAGCCTGACGCTTGGGAAGTTTACACAAGAGCATGGCAATGAATCTCGTCTTTTAAACATCTGTCTACTTCTCTAAATCTTGTGCGCACCGTCTGCGCGTGTGTCTGCGTGAGAGCACATGTGTGTGTGTTTGTGTGTGTGTGGGTGTAAATTGTCCAGCTGGCCTCGATACACTCTCACCTGAAGTGCTTTGTTACAGTCCTCTTGGTGAATTATTAAGGATATGAAACGTAATAACACACACATCCTAATAAAACATTCTGCTCATATAGTACATTGTCTTTTGACACTTGTGGGTTTATAATCTACCACACACACACACACACACACACACACACAAAATCTATCACCTATCATGACCTTTTTTTTTGTTGTTGTTGTTGGTCTACTCCGCTATGTGTTTATGTGTATGGGTACACAATATAAATTTTAAAAACTAATACTAATTTCTATTTAAGGAGTATTACATAAGGGTCATATATGATTATTTTCCAACAACGGCCTGTACCAAAACGCTTCCTGTTCTCCCACAGCAGCTGTATGAATGCTTGCGTGTTATGTATGTGATGTACTTTTTAACCTTTTCTTTCTTTTAAAATGTTTTCCAGATTCTCTACGGGTCCAAGTCCCATCCGTCATTAGTGCCATCTCCCATCAACGCTACAACCAGGCCTCGTTTCCCCCGTTACATGTGACACCAGCCAGCGGTATCTTTTCGCAGAGCAGCGTAACACCCTCGGAGGAAACCGCTATCCGTTTCTTCCTCTTGCGTGAGCTCACAGACGCACATGCATGACGCGGGAGGCAGTGGCATCACCCGGGATTCAAACTTGCGATCTCTGGATGATAGGGCGAGCTCATTTCTGGTGTGCACACTTTTTTTTTCTTCTAAAAACCGTAATTTCCTAACCTGCTTCTAATTTTTCCATCTCTCTTACCGTTGTTAATAAAACAAATAAAAGCTTGTTATAAAAAAGAAAAGTTATGGAGCCTCTTAAGGGACATGTATGGGGGAAAAAAAGGAAAAAATACAGATCTAAATGAGGACAGACCATGTGACTCATACTTCCGGGTCAGTCTTCCAGCGCCAAAATATGGGAAGGGCGAGTATGTCAGTGCATTTTAGCCATTATTATGTTGAAATAACATTAGTGCTGTCCACTGGCTTCGATGTAAAGGGACCATGGAACATTCTTGAGGTCAGGAGGAATACCACAGGAAACCACAATGAACACAAATTTTTGTTTATAAGGTGCCCCAACACAGTACTTCAACACAACAACAGATAAAATGCACTGACATACTCACCCTTTCCATATTTTGGCGCTGGAAGACTGCGCCCGGCTGCTGCAGCACACCCGTGTTGGATCTTAACAAAAAAACGCTACCAATGGAGACTCCTTACTTACTGTAAGCGTTAAACAAACACCACCAAGGGGAAACATCACCGTATCACCTTTATGTTTTTCAATCTGTTCCTTGTTCGATTTGGATTAGGTCACATGTCCATGTGATAGAACTGTTACTATAGGAACCCTCACTCTCTCTTATTCTCTATACATTTATTCTGTACAGGAAGCCTGGAGCCTATCCAAAGAGACACGGGCACACACCTTGGCACAAGCACACACAATAGGAAATTTAGAAACTCTTAGGCTTCTCTGAATGTCTTTGGACTGTGGGAGGAAACTGGAGAACCCGGGGGAACCACACAGATGGGCAGAACATGCAGACTCCATGCACACAGACCCGAGGCGGAAATCGAAGCCAGACCCTGGAGGTGCGAGGCCACAGTGATCAGACTGCCTGCTTCAGGTCTGAAACAACGGCCTCCCAGGAACTCCTTTAATGGCCTAAAACATGTGGAAATGGCTTGAAGCAAGGGCAGGACTGTACAGGGGATGTGACAATAACTAGACTAATAGGTGTTCCCAAATTGCCTATAGTGTGTGTGAGTGTGAGTGTGTGTGTCCTGCGATGGATTGGCACCCCATCCCAGTCTCGTGCCCTGCCCCCAGTGACCCTGTATACATGATAAAGCGGTATAGACGATGAGTAAGTAAATGATTAAACATTTTAATGGCTAAATGTGAATATTGAAATATTAATTTAGATTGAAAGATGGCTGTGATCATGTGAGCCACCGTGCTAGGCTTACTATAGAAATCATAACACTGGCACAGACATCTCAATTACAGTACAAGTGTAAATCTAAGTTAATTAACACCTTCAGCCAGTCACGTGTCAGCAGTGTGAGCTTGTTCAAGTGAGAGACTCATGGACACAATTGACTACTACTAAAGGTGGGGCTACGTATTAACAAATTACTTATTTTTTCACGTTTAGTTCTGAATGTTGGTTTACTTTTTAATAATAATTAAAAAAAAACAACTAAATAGTGAAATCTGTCCAAATGAGGAGTTATAATGAAATCTGACAGAGTCCACAACCTTGTATTAACCGCCACAGCTCCTTCAGGATGACAGAAATAATTAAACACACACACACACACACACACACACACACACACACACACACACACACACACACACACACACACACACACACACAGAGCACAATATGGCTTTCACTTATTGCTCTTTGCTCCGTGTGTGTCTGAGGTTGCAGTTGATGTGGTGTGTGTAAGCTGAGATCAATTATGGTTTTATTCAGTAGATAAGCGCGAAGGAGCGACCCGCAAACCAACTAGGAAGGAAAAAAGATCCTGCTTTCTCACGTTGTACACACACACACACACACACACACACACACACACACAAAACTAGTGGTTGGTGGTTTGAGTGTAGTTATAAAGCTGCGTCAAATTTCAACTGTCCTCGACTTAATCTCTATTTAAAGTATACATGTGGAAAAAATATTTTTTTTTTTACATTCACTTTAATAAATCCATTTACTAAAAGGCACAAAATAAATATGATGCAGTAACTTTTTTTCCCTCCCTAACATATGCATGACTTGCATAGAGCATGACACGAAATCCAGACGTCTTACCACTGAATAATTCATACAAATGTATGCAAAGTGTATAGAAATCACATGATCACAGCCATCTTTCAATCTGCACTCCCGTGTAAACTCTACTTTGGTTAAAAAGTGTTCTTGCCACTTTACATCTCTTCTATGCAGAAGCTTTTACTGTTTGCTCGCTTCTCATTCTTTCCATCTCTGTTTCAGTCATGCTTCTGACGCTAAGATTATAATAAGCTCTAGTCATGTGACTAAGTATGCCCAGGTTTTTTTAAACGCATTAATTTGGAGTGGATTTGTCCTGTTATACAAATTGCTTTGTCTAAATTAATATCTCAATATTCACATTTAGCCATTAAAATGTTTAAACATATATTTACTCATCATCTATACCATGTATACAAGGTCACTGGGGGAAGGGCACGAGACTGGGATGGGGTGCCAATTCATCACAGGGCACACACACACACACACACACACACACACACACACACACACACACACACACACACTACAGGCAATTTGGGAACACCTATTAGTCTAGTTATTGTCACAGTCCTAACCTCAAGCTTCAAGTCATTTCCACATGTTTTAGGCCATTAAAGGAGTTCCTGGGAGGCCATCGTTTCAGACCTGAAGCAGGCAGTCTGATCATGATACATGGCTTACTGAGAAAACTTTCTGACTTGATGGTATCCAAGCACTAGTGAAATGCTGGAATAAGTACATAACTGTAGCAGGGGATTATACAGTATAGAGAAATAAAGAGACGTTTGATTTTACACATTCAGAAGTCCCTGTTTGACTTGAACGCCCCTCGTACTGTGTCTATAGAACGCGCTAATTCATAGTTTACAGTATCTAGTATCAGATTAAAATCACTACTGAAATTCAAAACTTAACACTTTTAAAAATCCCCCAGATGACTTGTATATCGTTTTAATATTTAACACACAATCTTCTGATCTATTTTGTAATATTTTTTCCCCACTCTCATCTACCACGTCGGTCTGTTTTAACTTTAAGGTTTCCTACATTAAGGTTGCTATGTTATTACGCCCTTGCTCTAACCCTATGTAAACAGACTGATGCAGCAGCTCTTTAGTGCTTTACTCTGTCCCGCTCTCACACACCTCGTCATCTGCTCACACACATTCATAAAGTTTAAATTCTGAACTAAAGCCTGAACTTTCAATACAACATCCCGGAACTAGCATTCAGTCTATAAACGTTTCCTCCACAGAGCTCCACTCCTCAGGGTCCTCATTATATAATATTTCATTGACTGTCGGTGGAAAATGGAGAATGAGAAATAAGAAAAGCTTCTGATTGTCATGGCTTGTGTGTGATGCTTTTTAAATAAAAATACAGCTAAAAAGAAGTACTTTGCATATCACAGGGAAGATTATTACTTCATTGTCATAAACGTATTTCATATGCATTGAGGTGGAGTTTTCATTTCAGCGTTTCCAAACCGTGCCCTGGTGTAATGCTTACTGTCGACATAATTTTAGAGCAGAAAGTGTGCTTCCCTGACTTATATGTTGAAAGTGTTCATTATGGTTAACCACAAGGATTTAAAGACTTCCGCCAGTAGTACCTCGCATTTCTACTACCAACACCAAACGTGTGAGTTAATCAGCGCTTTTTATTGGTTGATACACAGGGGTGAGATAATGTGCATCTCAAAAAAAAATTTTTAAAAATAAATAAAAAATTGTCATTCTATTAATCATATGTTTGGTCAAAGCTGCAGTTGCACTGTTTGACCAGCAGTGGGCCCAATTTGTACCAACCATAAAGTCTCAACTTATAGAGAGTAGCATGGTCTCGATTGCTCTATTTCCCTCTTTCGCTATTATTTGATATCAATTGCAATGTCTTCAAAGTCAGGTTTGCTATGACTTTGTCACCCTTTGATGTCATTAGCTACACTGAAGCACTAAACGCAGAGCTAAGGGGAAAGTACCGTGGGGCTACATGAAAACACGAAAGCGGTGATAATTTTGTCTGGAAAATCCATGTACAAATAACCCTACCGTGAGGTGCGAGGATCTGTGGATCCTAAAAGGGAAGCCTGCTATAACTGACACCGGGCTACGAGTGGTATTAGGAACCACCTGTCCAAAAATGGTGCCCTTTCTGAAAGGGTCAAATTAATGGCCTGCAGTTACTGCATTTAATCACTGTCATTCTTTTCAAGGAAAACATGAAAATGCTTGGAATTAAGCAAAAAAATGTTCAACACCTATGAGGATAGTGCTGAACTGAACCTTCAAGTCCGCAAAAGAAATGTGGTTACAAAAAGAATGAGTGTGATCAGAGAAACCGAACATCTTAAGACAATCTTAAGGCAAGCACCTGATCACTGTTTAGTAATCACCTGTTTAGTCGGCATCCAGCAGTGAGACTTAGACTTAGTCAGAATTAATTCTGCTGAGCATTCAAGAGACAAGTTACAGTACTTCGATAAACAGTTGAAGTTGCAATGTAAAAACGGACATTAGAAATCAGAGCTATGTTTAATAGTGGAAGTAAAAGCATTTTCATACACACACACACACACACACACACACACACACACACACACACACACACAGTGTATGATGAGAACTATCAGAATTGGGGATAAACAGCTGTGTGGCAGTTTGCTAGGGAGCATAAAGATTGGACTTTGGAACAATGGACAAAGATCACGTGGTCTGATGAATCCAGATTGACCCTATACTAGAGTGATGGGTGTGTCAGTATAAAAAGGGAAGTGCATGAAGCGATGCATCCATCATGCATAGTGGAAACAGTACAAGGCTCAGTGTTATGAGATCTGGAGTTGCTTCAGGTGGTCAGGTCTAGACTCAGCAACTTTATGTGGCAATAAAATGAAGTCAGCTGACGACCTGAATGCACTGAATGACTAGATTATGACATCTACAGAGTCACTGATGGCACGGCCAGATTTTTTATAAGAGTGGTCCTGGGAGTATCAGGTATCATTTTCACACATGAACTGGACACTATTCTGTGTGGACTGCATATACAGTACTGTACATTGTGCTCTTACATATAATTATTAATCACACTGTTATTTAACTTGCAAATATTAAGAATGATAATTGAGGTATTAACACAAACAAAAATTACAAGTTCACACACCAGTGATACAACCATTTTAATAACCCTTGTGCAAATGACACCAGGCCTACACCACTGCGATAAACAGTAGTTCATAAAATGGATACAGAACACACACGGGCGCTTTGGCCGACTTTGAAGCTCTATTTCTAGATAAAATCACACTGCAGGTGCGGCTACAAAGCTTATTGTTCTTTACATTGTTTTGCATTGCTTAATATTCAAGAAAAAACAAATCGGAACGTGAGAATATTCAGACGGTACTATCAATACAAAACCAGAATCACTCTGAACCCGAGTACAACATTGTTTTAGTAACAGAGCAGGATCCGTGACGCCTACTTTGCAACCTTATGCAAACCTTCGCAGGTGTGACAGCAACGTGCTTTGAGACAGTTTGTGTACATGGGAAGCTCCCATGCAGTGCCAGTCTATCCAAACCACAGTGGCCAGACTGTCTGGCTCACAACTTTGGTAAAATACCAACAAAAAATACCAAACGATTAATTTATATATAAATTGTCCACGCTGAAATGCAAATATCTTGTCAACTTTAGACCCCCTTAAAAGTTCTGTATTTTATTATTCCTGTAGCAAGGTAACACAGATCTCAAAGCTCCCCCAAATGTGTGCACTAAAGCAACATCTGAAATATCTCCCAGATGTTTTTCATACCTAAATCTCCCTTCTCCTCCAAATGTGACATTTCTGTATCTATATAAATGAGCTACTGATGAGCCGTACCCCTCCAGATAAGAGCAGAGCTAAGTAACAAAAAACAGGGAGTGGCTCTGCTTATATGAAGTCACAACAGAAGAAAAATATAAGCGACTTTGTTGTCTGTAAGCCACTTTGTTCTAACTTTTAAGAATTGCTTTTATCACTGTCCTGCTTAAAGACCCAACTTTCTTCCTGATGCCTTGAAGAGTTTCTCATACCTTATGATCTCATCTTTTTCTCTAAAGTGCACCAGTTTTAAACACAATGCCGCCACCACCATGTCTCACAGTAGGAATTAGTTAAAATCCTCACTCTTCTTCCTCCATACATAGCAAGGTCCAAACACTTCCATTTGTGTTCCATCTTCAATAAGTAATTGTACATACCATAATATACCATGATATGTGATACTGTGGTACATGGACATTACCATGGTAAGCACTTCAGTAGATACCATGGTAGTACTATGTTGTGTAGACCAAAATACTTTGGTGAACACCATGGTACTTGGTAGATACCAAAGTTCATGCAGGTATCTAATATGGCACTGTGTTTAACTATACAATACCAACAGTATGTACAGTACTAATATTGCTAACTTTTGCTGAACTTTGGTAGCCACTGTGGTGCGGAGTATGTACCACAGTATTCACCAAAGTATTGCAAAGTACCATAACATGGAAAATGGCACTGCAGAGGTTACTATCATCAGTGCTAGTGTAAATATCACAGCACTTAGAAAGATACCACAGTGACACAAAGCTACACTGAGATCATACTATAATAAAGAACAAGTTAGATCCATAGAAGCCCCACCCTGCAACCCAAAGAACCCCAAAGACATACGTCCAGGTGCCAGACACACAACACATCTCCAGATGTCCACTGGAATCGTGCCCTGAGAGATCAGAAATCACCCCCGAAACATAAAGAGTAAAGAGTAAAAACAAGTACAACACAACAGTACATGTACAGTTGTACTAATAGTAGTAATAGTACAGTTGTACCAAAGTAGAACCATGTACCATAGTGTGTTACATGTACTAGATCAGCAAATAAATATCACAGCACCATGAAACTTGAGTCACAAACAAAGTATCTTGCATTTACCCTTCATTAAACAAAGAAAAAAAATTCTGTTCATTATTTGTGCCGGGAAACAGCGGTGATATTACGAATCAGCTGCGATCAAAAACGGTCGAGGAGTGGACTGGAAGCCTTTAACCTCATAATTAGGGACAGACCCAAATGCTGGAGGAACACCTAAGCAAACATCACACGTCTAAAGAAACACACACACACACACACACAAGCATGGAGTGAGACGGACTGAAGGGTTAAATTTGGACATCTGATTCTAGTTTCGGTGCTGAAGTCAGGAGGGGTGACTAAGAGTTAGTGATACAGACTGTGTGTGTGTGTGTGTGTGTGTGAGAGAGAGAGAGATAGGATGATTTTCAAAATAAGAGTTTCTGCATTACTGAGGGCTTTCTAAGCCTATACATGACATTAACACACACTAAAGAGAAATACACTGCTGCAGAAACTTAAGAACTAATCCCAGGTTTTTATGAAGGGCCTGTGATGACCTGTAGGGGGCGGTAGAACACTACGAAAATTCCTCTTCCTGCTTTTAGGTGTGTGTGTGTGTGTGTGTGTGTGTGTGTGTGTGTGTGTGTGTGTGTGTGTGTGTGTGTGTGTCTAAAAAAACACAAAATTTTTACTG
>JAQMYG010000020.1:2002319-2014537 GCA_030014215.1 Clariallabes teugelsi | reverse complement strand
TCACATTGTGTGTGTGTGTGTGTGTGTGTGTGTGTGTGTGTGTGTGTGTGTGTGTGTGTGTGTGTGTGTGTGTGTGTCTAAACAATCACAAACGTTTTCCTGTGAGCCTAGTAATAAGAATTTACATTTACCCAGAGCGTCACTGGAGAATTCTTCACAGGAGGAAACTATGCTTGGCATTGCACTAGAATGGATAAAGTGTATGTGTGTGTGTGTGTGTGTGTGTGTGTGCGCGCGCGTGCATTAGCAGCTCAGCCAGGTATGTACAGGATATGAGTAAACATACAAATATCACAACTTGATTCCAGTAACCTTGCATACAGCAAGACCTCCTCGAACACACACACACACACACACACACACACACACACACACACACACACAGTTTCAGAAAAGGGGGGGTTTGTGTTAAAACACTATAATAAAAAATGACTCGTTTCCTGAAATAGGATTCTGTTTCTTAGAGAGAGAGAGAGAGAGAGAGAAAGATGGGGTAAGAAAGAGTGAGGAGGAAAAGACTAAACAGATGTAAATAAAGACAGAGGTGGACAAAGAGATGGAGTGAGGGAGAGAAAAAGAATAGGAGGCAGAGAATAGGTAAAGACTAGAAGAGAAAACGTAGGGAAGGTGAGAGAGACTGAGAAAAAGAGATGTAGAAAGAGATGGGGAGAGACTGAAAGGATAAAGACAGAGAGAGAGTAGAAGACGTGAGGAAAAGAGAGAAAAAGAGAAAGCAAGAAAAAGAAAGACTGAAAAATAGAGCTATATAAATGGAAGGAGAGCAAAGGACTGAGAGAATAGAGACTGAAAGAGAGAGAGATAGAGAGATGGTGAGCGAGAGACTGAGAGATAACAAATAAAGACCGAATAGATAAAGACGGAGATAGAGATGAAGAAAAGATAGGGGAGAGAGAGAGAGAGAGAGAAAGGTTGAGATGAAGAGAGAGCGTGAGAGGATAGTATGTTCCTGAGAGATTGCATCCATACAGTAAAAGTGTGTGTGTGTGTGTGTGTGTGTGTGTGTGTGTGTGTGTGTGTGTGTGTGTATAATGCCTTGCTAAATAATTCATACCCATTGGACTTTTCCACATTTTGCCACGTTAACCAACCACAAATGTAAATGTATTTTATTGGTGTTTTATGTAATAGACCAACACAAACTGCCACATACAGTAATTGTGAACTATGAGGAAAATGCTAAATGGTTTTCATTTTTTATTTATTTTTTTTACAAATAAAAATCTGAAAAGTGTGGTGTACATTCATTATTCAGGCCCCCTGCGGCTATACTTTGTAGAATGACCTTTTGCTGCAATTACAGCTGCAAATCTTTTGGCGTATGCCTCTCCCAGCTTTGCACATCCTGAGAGTGAAATTTTCATCCATTCTTCTTTGCAAATTAGCTCAAGCTCAGTCAGATTTGATGAAGAGCGTCTGTGAACAGCAATTTTCAAGTCTTGCCAAAAATTCTCAATTGGATTTAAGTCTGGACTTTGACTGGGCACTTCGACACACATTAATATGCTTTGAGCTGAATTATTCCATTGTAGCTCTGGCTGTATGTTTAGGGCTATTGTCCTCCTGGAAAGTTCATGGGGTATGAATATTTTTGCAAGGCACTGTATGTGTACATGTTTGTTTATCTGTGTGTGCGTCAATCTGTGTATGTGTGTCTGTGGTTACAGGTGTATAAAATCAAGCACCTAGGCTTGCAGACCGCTTCTACAAACATCTGTGAAGGATTGGGTCGATCTCAGGGCTTCCATGAATTCCAGTGTGGTCCAGTGCGGTAGTGAAGATGCCACCTCGTCCAGTCGTAAAATTTCCCAACCAAATATTCCACAGTCAACTGTTAGTGGCATTGTAACAAAGTGGAAGCGATTGGGAACGACAGAAACTCAGCCAGTGGTAGGCCATGTAAAAGTGGGGTCACGGATGTTGAGAAGCATAGTGCACAGAGGTCACCAACTTCCTGCAGAGTCAATAGCTACAGACCTCCAAACTTTATGTGGCCTTCAGGTTAGCTCAGGAACAGTGCATAGAGAACTTCATGGAATGGGTTTCCATGGCTGACCTGATGCATCCAAGCCTTACATCACCAAGTACAATGCAAAGCATCGGATCCAGTGGTGTAAAGCAGGCCGCCACTGGACACTAGAGCAGTAGAGATGTGTTCTCGGGAGTGATGAATCACGCTTTTTAGTCTGGCAATCTGATAGACGAGTCTGGGTTTGGCAGTTGCCAGGAGAACGGTACTTGTCTGACTGCTTTATGGATTATGATGTGGGGTTGAACTAGTAATGCTTTAGAATACCAAGAAATTTTATGCTAAAGTTTATGCTCCAGTTTGGGGATGGCCCCTTTCTGTTCCAACATGACTGTGAACAAGTGCACAAAGCAAGGTCCATAAAGACATGGATGAGTGAGTTTGGTGTGTAATAACTTGACTGACCTGCACAGAGTCCTGACCTCAACCAGACTTTTGGGATGAATTAGAGAGAGCCAGGACTAGGAGGCAGGCCTTCCAATTAATGTTTGGGACCCAGTCTTTGTGTTTAAGTCTAGGCTGAAACCTATTAATTTAGCTAAGCATGGTATTTAATGCTATGTTTTGATGCTATCTTGCTCACTCTCAGTGATCATTCAGGTTCCTTGATGGTGGAGTGACTGGTTGACTGACATTTCAATGAGCCCTCATGTCCGTGTTTCCTTCTGGATTTCCCTTTCAGTTATGCTGTCATAGTCAGTCCTGCCAGAGTTCCTGCTTACACTCTGCACTAAATATACATTTACTTTATACATTATGTGACTGTGACCATATCTCTCTTCTCTTCTGTGCTTTTTCTCTTTGGAGCTGCATATGCCGCTTCTGAGCTCCCAGTGATCCAGACACCCTCTGCCTTCCGGACAGGTCTGACTCGTCCTGGTGGCCCGCTTCTGGTTGGAGATCTTGTCGTATGGAGGCCCGTGTGGTCTAACTGGGATGCGTGTGGTGCCCGGGGACGGTTCCACTTCATCATGAAGATGGTCTTGGACTGGGCTGATGCAGACAGCTGTTCTCTGAGCACTTGTGACTGCAGTCGCTTAATACTGTAGTTCAGGACTGAATTTCCCACAAACATTTTTGTACCTGAAACTCCAATAATGAAAGTGGACTCTATATTAACTTAAACACCTCTCCTGTTATACTGAACTTTCAGTCTCCTAACACAGTATGACTGGACATCAATTCCTGATATCTGATAACACCCAAATAAGGATAGATTCCCTATTGAGTCTGGTTCCTCTCTAGGTTTCTTCCTATTGCCATCTTGGATTTTTTCCTTGCCACAATTGCCCTTAACCTGATCATCAGGGAGCATCTGATCATTTTCATTTATACACATTTTCTCACACATTTCCATAATTTTCTTTTTGATTCTGTACAGCTGCTTTGCGACAAGATATATAAATAAAATTTAATTGAATGTGTGCGCATACGTACTGTATGTGGGTGTGTTCCGCTCGTCCCCCAGTGACTGCAGCTGCACGGTGGGTAATGAGCAGAAAATTAAGGATCGTCATATTTACAAATGACTTATTGCGATATTGTCATCATAACACACTTTAGGGTTCACAGTGTCTGAACAGACATGTAGTCCTGAGATGAGCCCGCCCACACACACACACACACACACACACACACACACACACACACACAACAATAAACTGCTGAGCGGATATCAAACGGTATAGCGAGCTGAATGACCTCCAGCTATCGTTCATCTTTTTACTGGAAGCCGGACAGCGCGAGGAGCCAACACCAGCACGTTTGAGTTCCTCCTGTCAAGTCCTCTCTGCTTTCACATCGACCTTCGCTCCCCATGTGGAAAGGCCAATAAAATAGGAACGATTACAAGAGACCACCCTGTCTTGTGATCTGGTCTCTCAGTAACACTGAAGCTCACACGTTCTCGCACCCTACCTAGTGCACTACAGCATCAGTTCATCACGCAGCCGCATGGACTGGTTAGCTTGAGTGCAAATCCAGTAGCACAAATCCAGTTTTGCAACTCCAGTTCCATACATTCATGCTACCCATCAATCCATCCTACCTGCGCTTACTGCACTTGTGTGTGTGTGTGTGGTTTTATTATAACATTTAATTTGAACACATGGTGTGGTCTTCTGCTGCTGCAGTCCATCTGCTTCAAGGTTCGATGTGTTGTTCACTCTCTGATGCTCTTCAGCCGACCCTGGTTGTATCAAGATGTTGCCTCTCTATAAGCTTGAACCAGTCCATGCATTTTCATATGACCTCTCACACAGAGAAATGCCCTCATTGGATATTTAAACAACATTCTCTGTAAACCCTAGGGATTGTTGTGTGTGAAAATCCCAGCAGATCAGCATTTTTGGAAATACTCAGACCAGCCTGTCTGGCACCAACAACCATGTCATGTTCAAAGTCACTTAAATTACCTTTCCTCCCCATTCTGATGCACAGTATGATCTTCAGCAGATCGAGCTGCTTCCATGTTTTTGGCTGAACAGATATTTGCACTGATGAGCAGTTAAACAGGGGCACCTATTGAAGTGTCCGGTGAGTGTACAGTAGTTAAAAAATATTGGTAAACCTCAGGTCAGGAAGGTTCGTACTTGAGAACTAGAATTTATATTATAAATAACACCTGTATATTTTTTACTTCTATGATGTATTACTTACAAAAAGTCACTGAACTACTAACAAACTGTCATCATCATATGCAAATAACTTACGCACCCTTAGAAAGTTTTCCTAATCCTAAAAAAGGCTCGAAATTCTTTCCTGGGTGGGATTTCTCCTGCGCTGTGGTGTACCATACTGAACTCTACATGAATTTCCTGACAAAAACTCTTCGAAAAGCCTCTTACACTGTTGGCTTTCTCCCAGAGCTACGAAATGATTTACTTATTTATTATGTAACTAATGATCTTATTCTGACTAAATTAGCGAATGCCTTTCTGAACTACTCTGTATTTACTTTCTGAATTTTATGTTTACTCACTGAGTGACTGAATTACAACAGTACCTTCAATACTTACTGACTTACAAGCTACGTTTAGATGTTGTTGGTCTTTCGGCTGCTCTCGTCAGTGGGTCGACACAGCGGACATTGGCAGCGAATCGAACCCGTGCCTTCAGCATGGCATGGGAGGCGAGAACCCTACCACCAGTGCCCATTAGCATAATAATCTCCCAATCAGAATAAAAATACATCATGTCTTAGAACAGCGCGACTGTAATGAAATGCCAATCAGAATTGAGAAATAAATATGTTCTTTCTGTGCAGGAAAGGCCACTGATTTCTTGCCATTTCATACGCAGTAAAGAATCTTATCTTAAAAATCACTGACGAGACTGAATTCTGGTAACCAATCATAATGCAGAAGGCTACCTTTTTAGACAAAAAGGAAAATTCATCCTCTTGTTATATTTTCCCCAAATGAAACACTTCACAAAGTCATATTCTGATTAAATGCTTTGAGAATGTATAATAAACACTGATATTATCAAATCAATGTCCGTGTAAACAGTTATGTATCACTGATCGGAATGATTTTAATCAGACTGAAGAAATATGGTCTGTGTAAACGAGCCAGTGACTCACTAGTAGAAGAAATGAGTGACCTACTGACTCCGAACCCATCACATGCAAAGTCTTTCGATCTCACAGGGTGCTGCCCAAACCCTCCCATCGTCCCCAACCCACACACACACACACACACACACACACACACACACACACACACACACACACACACACACAGTACACTGGTTTCCCTCACCATACCCAGCTGTCAAGGTTACAAACAACACAGACCTCAAGCCATCATGATGTCAGTGATTGACAAGCTGTCAGATTGAGAAATCAGAGCCAAGAAAGCAAAATAAAACCCAAAGCGACTTTCCCATGAGGCACAAAAAAGAATAAAACACATGAAGCACACGAAACAAGATGGGTGATCATTTTCGGTTGTTTGTGTGTTTTTTTTTCTAAAAAGCTACTGTATGATTTTTCTTTCATAATCATCATCTTTATTTTATTACATGTCCTTAAGACCTGCGGTTATTTACTGTACATTACGCCTCTTCATCTTTCTCTGTGGTAAAGAGCAATTCTTCAGTTATGAGCTTGTAATAATTCGATGGAAGTAATGAAGCTGTAATGGTGCAGGAAACGTTTATTACCGCGTGTGTGTGAGCCATCGCACTGATCTATTCAGGGACACTCTCATCCCCCAAAGACAAACACAAACAAGCACAGATATAAACAGCTTGTTATCTGGTCTCATACCCACCCTGATGAACTGATTTTGCTGAGAGAGAAACAAAGTGCTCTAGTCATCAAAAGAAAAAAAGAAACAACAACAACAACTAAAGACATTTATATTCTACAGGAATTTATGAGCCTGGGACTGAGTCATAACGGAAGACAAAGCTTCGTGCGTAGGGCTGAAGGGCCTCACGGTGTTTATCATCAAAGAACCCCAAATCGTGATTCACCTTTATAGCAATTAGCAAACCGGATGTCCAAAAAAAAACTGTATAGACTTCTCATAAGAGACAGTACCCAAAGTGCAGCCGTAAATCTACCCTAACTCTCTCAGGATACAGTGTGCGTGTGAGAGAGAGAGAGAGAGAGAGAGAGAGAGAGAGAGAGAGATGAGAGATGTCTCAACATCATATAAGAGAGGGACAAAAAAGGGAGGAGGAGAAGAAAAAAAAACAAAAGACTTGAAAGAGGGAAAAAAGAAAGAGAGGGGTTCCACATGGCGAGCATCTGTATCACCTAATTAGCGGTTGGGTTCTGGCCTCGTTTTTGGTCACTTTCGTTCCTTTATATTTTTTTCCCCGTCAGTTCTCTGGAAAACAAGAGCAGGACAAACACACATGGCAGCACTCATCCAGCTCATACTGGAAAACAATGAGGAGAGGGGTGACAGAGAGAAAGAAAGAGAGAGAGAGAGAGAGAGGGACAGAGAAAGAGAGAGAGGGAGGGAGAAAGACAGGACAAAATTGGGGTGTGGGAAATGATGCAGGTGAAGCGTTCCTTTCTGTGTTTCTGCTCACAATATTCTCAGAAGTCACGGCACGTTCCACATCGGAGCATTCAAGCGACAAAAAAATATATGGATGCGTTCATGTTCATGTTCATCTCCTTCAACAAATTCCTGGTGTCTCAGGGTTGAGTTGAACCTTTCAAAGATCTGATGTTTTATTTATTTTTTTAGTTAATTTTGTATGTGGTCCTAGATCAGATACAAATACTATTCATGGTCATGAAACTTAAATGAAAGCGGTCAGAATGGAATTTATGTAACATTTTGTCTTTGCGCACACGTAGTGCGCTCACTGACATCATCAGTCAGCACTGACAGCACAGGGATCTCGTAGCAGTGCTAGCAACAGCTGATAAAATGGCTAAAATGAGGCACCTGGCTGTCTTCCTTTTTCTGGACCACAACACATACAGCCGACTGGCTACCTGCTTGCCGTCCTTCAAAGCAAAACCACAACCATAACTTTTTAAAAATTGCATCCAGTGTTTGAAACAAATGAGCGAACTGACAAATATGATGTGTTTTAACTCAGAATTCGTGAGCAAAGATGTGTTGATGTAAGCATAGGTGCCTTTCAGAGGACAGATGCGTCCACATTAGAGTCAGATAAAAGTAATTATTATGGTGAATCATCATGACATGCAAATCTGGTCTGACCATACAACTGAAATTGAACAATACAGCTTGTAATGTGAACAAAGCCTAAACGTGACGAATGATGTACAGTGGAACTTCAGATTGCGAGTAATCCGGTTTGCGAGTGTTCTACAAGACAAGCAAAATGTTTTCATGAATTTAAACTTAATAAACGAGCGGGTCTTGATATATCAAGCATCATCAAGTATCATGTGTCACGCATGCACTTCATGTTTTGACGCCGAGCGTCACGTGATCACAACTAAGCCAATGGTTCTTCTCTCTCTCGTGCTGCGAAATTGTGGGTAATCGTCTCCCACGCTCGGTCTCAGTCGTATAGTTAACATCCGTGTGCGCACTGTACGCTTTTACACCCACCCTCCACCCCCCTTCGCTCTCTGGTCTCAATCACTATACTGTAGCTACAATTCTTTTCAAAGGTAAAGTGCAGGTTAATTTGTTTTATTTTTACTTTATGTTTTGTATTAATTATTTTTATATAAATATGTTTGGGTTGTGGAATAAATCGTTGATGTTTCCGTTATTTTCTTATAGGGGAAATTCGCTTTCATATATGAGTGTTGTGATATACAAGCGCACTCCCGGAACGAATTATGATCGCAATCCAAGGTTCCACTGTATATTTCTTTCCGCAAACACAACCTGCAATGTTCTAGATTTAACAAGCTACCAATCGTGGCTGAATGATGATTGGATTTGTTCCGAATTCCCAAGCAGTAACTTTCAAATGGCAGTCACTTACGCATTAAGGAATGAAGCTTGGGAATTACTGTATGATCAGCATGCATCTGGAAAATGGTTGTACTTTTCAAGTTTGGACACCAAATCATATTCTGCCGACTGTGAGCTGAATCCAGCTGTGGCTTTTCTTTAACACATGTGGCCCTGACACCTCTGTTTAATCCCAAGCCCAAACTCTGGGTCTAATCCACATTTGTGTGGCTGTATGTTCTCAAAACTAAATCCATGCTGCTCAGTGGCAGAGGAAAACAACTTGGCCATATCTAAGTCCGGCATGTTGATGATACGGCTTCCATGTTGCAGGGCCCGCATGCATACACACATATTATTTGGAAATGAGAAATAGACTAATTTGCATGTCTTTGGACTGTGGGAGGAAACCGGAGTACCTGGAGGAAACCTCACCAAGCAGGTGGAAAACATGTTGATGTTGATATTGAACACTCGACCATTGAGGTGTGAGGCTGCAATGATAACCACTACGCCACCTTGCCACCTGAATAAGAATTATTCCACAGAAAAACAAAAATGACATCTTTATATAACACTGACATTATACTTTGTTGTTTTCGAGAAAGTAAACATTCATCGCTCATCATAGTTAACTACTAAGCAGCTCGCATAAATAAAAGAAAATTGAAAGTTGTCCGACTTACCACTTCTGAGGCGCGATGCAATATTATCTATAACATGTGCTACCTGTCTGTCTCAACAGTACAACTTGGACATAAGCTAGGTGGTGCTTGATGGGATGGAGATGGATATCTATCTATATATAAAATCACACAAAATCAATTTAAATTTTGAAATGTATTACAGAGATGCACCGGCTGATTGGCCAGTAACTGGAAATGGTCAGCTTTGAACATAACCTAGTTACATAACATAGTGCACGACCATTATTATGGCATTACAATATCAACATTTGTTAAAAAGCCTCTGATTACCCAGAAAACACTAGTTTTAACCAAAGGAAAATTTAAATATTGGCCTTCTGCTCCCTCTTGGCTAGGAGACTGATATTGACTAAATGGAAACACTCTGATACACCAACATTTAGCCGCTGGATATGGGAAGTGATGGACTGTACTGCCTTAAGCTGGAGAAAATTAGGTGTACAGTTAGAGGGTCTACTGACACATTTTATAATATTTGGCAGTCTCTCTTAACTTTTGCTGAGAACATGAACGCAGATAATATTGTACTGTAAAGGAAGGGTGTGGGGAAGATTACTTATTATTATTATTATTTTATTATTTTATGGACATCTGATTGTTATGGCATCCTTGTGTTTGTCTGGTGTTGGGGGGGATGGGGGGGGGGTTGGTTTTCTGTTCTCTTTTGTTGTGTTTTCTTGTGTTTTTTCTGTATAGTTTGAAAATAAATTTTTTAAAAAAGCCTTTGATTGGCTTTTTTCTCCGTGCAAATTAATCTTGAAACCCACTCACTGCACGCGCTTACAGTAGTCTCAAGACACCACATACGCTAATTAGTCTGGAAACCTCTGAGCTGCTCACGCTCACAAAAAGCTGCTTGCTCTGTGCACATAAGTTTGTTTAGAAATGATAATTATGGTGGATGACAGAGATGTGTGCTGCTCAGTAACAATGGAGCTTTTTGTTTAATTTAATTTGTAGTTAAATGGTAAACTATTGTATTTGAAGTTATTTTGTGGTGTTGACAGGCTACATTTCAATTTAATTTAACAATAATTAAATTCATTAATTCAGTTGTGAAGCTGCTGAATATAGCTCAAGTATAATAGTTTTGAGTTATGACAGCTATTTTTAAAAGTTCAAGGTCTTAAAATTATAACATAATCGGAAAAACTTAATATAGAATCAGGATATTTAAAAGAGATTGTGATACTTAAAGAATTGCAACATAAATTGACGTAGACAGATAGAGAGAGAAAAGAAAGGGAGAATGTCTATGAAAGGGAAAGAGAGAGAGAGAGAGTGAGAGAGAAAGAGAGAGAGGGAGGAAGAAGAAAAGAAGAAGATGCACAGACATGAGAACAAAGGAACAGTTAAACAACAATTTCCAGGCTCTAGGAGAAAACCTGAGAAAAGTCTCCGCTTCATCCGTGTTTCACTGTCAATCGATATGAGTCTACGTGCATGAGTGTGTGAGAGTGTGTGTGTGGTTGCGTTTGAGCTAGGGGCGTCTCCCCCTTCTCGAAGCCCCTCTCACAGACGAATTCAATTTCCTTTCTGCTAAACATGGAGCTCTAAACAAAAGCTCAAACGAAAACGCAGTGACATGAAAGCAGGCGCGTTCTCAGCTCTCGCATTTCACCACAAACACAGAACCGCAGCACGGAGCTCAAAAAGCAGACACAATAACAACCTTAATCACACGCTGGAGACACACACACACACAACCAGCACAACCATTTGGGACTGGGGGACACATTAGTGAGCGCACACACACGCACACAGAGACATACCAAATAGGGGGTTGGGGAGGGTCACTGTGACAAAATCTGGAACACGTTAGAGTGTATGACTATGT
The DNA here is from genome assembly GCA_030014215.1 of Clariallabes teugelsi. Classification (NCBI taxonomy): domain Eukaryota; kingdom Metazoa; phylum Chordata; class Actinopteri; order Siluriformes; family Clariidae; genus Clariallabes; species Clariallabes teugelsi. The sequence goes on along the minus strand of JAQMYG010000020.1, from coordinate 2,003,542 downwards.
GTATTTGAGTATCTGTGTGTGTGTGCATGGTGGTGTGTGTGTTGAAATCACAGTACGACACGTTATTTTATTTATTTTTGTGATACAGCCCTGATGTGAACAAGGCTCCAGTCTCCTCTTTAGCGCTCTGGCATTATGGAGTGCGTTAGCGATGGTGTGTGTCAGGAGCGTAAATGCAGCTCTGTGCAAGCGTCTTGTCCGGCTCCCTTCAACCGGCCTTGAGGTAAAAGCGCTGCATTGTGGGGAATTTCCCAGAGTCTGTGGCGTCCGCTTAAAGAACGCTCATTAAAGCCTGATGCCAAAACACCCACAAACACGTATACAGGGGCCAAACACACACACACACACACACACACACACACACAGTCGCATAGAGTCTGGACGCCAAAGCCAGACGCATCGCCCTTGACATGTGACCCTTGGGCAAGCTGGAGCTAGATTCTGACGCAGCACACACTGCTGTACTATGCGCCCACACACACACACACACACACACACACACACACACACACTATGTAGTATAGGTCTTGAATGCACACTGATTCAATTCAGTGACTGACATTTATGTAAACAAACACTTATTCTGGGTTATGCATTAGAAAACTATAGGGAGTAAGTAAAAACGCAGAGCCTGCACCCTGAAAAACAGCCCCAGTGATGGCACTGTGTTGGCACTATGCATTCCCGGTAGGTAAGGTTCTCCTGGTAACCATCAAACCCAGATTCATCCATCAGAATTTTAGACGCATAATTTATCACCCCAAAGAACATTTTCACTTCTCCAAAGTCCAACGGCAGAGCGCTTTTACATCGATCTTAAAGGAATAGTTTTGTTTTTTGTTAGATAAATCAAAATTTTAATCAAAATTGAGGTGCACATACTGTAAGTACACTACAGCCAGGTGAGAGGTAACTGAGTACAGTGAAACCTCGGATTGCGAGTAACGCGGTTTGCGAGTGTTCCGCAAGACGAGCAAATATTTGTAATCAATTTTGACTTGAAAAACGAGCAAGTCTTGGTTTACGAGTACCGAGTATCATGTATCACGCATGCGATTCTTGTTTTGACGCCAAACGTCACGTGATCACAACTGAGCCAACGGTTTTTCTCTCTCTTGTGCCGCGGAATTGTGGGTAATCGTCTCTCCTGCTGGGTCTTAGTGCCCGTCTCTCACTGGTATAATCAACATCCGTGCACACGTGTACTGTTTACTATAACACTG
>JAQMYG010000020.1:1975295-1988211 GCA_030014215.1 Clariallabes teugelsi | reverse complement strand
GACTAAAGTTATTACCCGCCACAGCCGAATTTCACCCGCATTTGGCAGGTGGGCGGGTGCCAATGTCAAGCCCTGATGCACATATATAACTTTGGGAAACTACTAAAATCCATCTATTTTTACTTTAGAAATTCCTAATCCTAAACCTGAAGTCTACATAAATTTGTTAAACTATGAAATCTAAATATTCCAGATGTTCAGGTTTTTTTTATCTAAACTGTATTTCTACCTGATTTTTGGAAATCATTTCCAAATATCTGTCCTTAAAATTTTTTTGTAGATTATTGTTTGAAACTGATAAAATCTAACTAGCTAGCTACTATTCTTGCTTAATTAACAATTTACAACAAGAACTAGAAGTAGCTAGCATTTCCGACCAATATTCCTTAGAGGTACAGTGGAACCTTGAATTCCGAACATAATTCGTTCCCGGAAGTGGGCTCGTATTCCAAAACACCAAAATTCCAAAAATTTCCCATAAGAAATAATGGAAACTCAAAGTATTCGTTCCACAGCCAAAAAAAATAAATACATAAAAATAATTAATACAAAATATAAAGTAAAAATAAAAAACATTATCCTGCACTTTATCTTTAAAAAAAAGTAAAAAATAAATCCCGATAGATAAGTGTTTCCTTTTATGCGCGCAGGCGCTGTGTGTGTGTGTGTGTGTGTCCCATCTCTCCCTTCTCATCTTACACAGTAAACCTTTCTCCTCTATTATTTGAATTTCACACACACACACGCACGGAAAGACTGTTTTGTCGGAAAAATTAGCAAGGAATATCGCTAATGACACTCGTGTGACCGCATTCTAACGGAATCACTGCTGTAAAGTAAAAGAAACAAACGAACCTGCACTTTACCTTTGAAAAGAATCGCAACAAAGCAGTGTTTCTGTGTAGAGCAGAGAGAGTGTGTGCGTGTGTGTGCGTGTGTGAAGCCGAGAGGAGGGGGGAGGGTGTAAAGGCGAGTGTGTGTGTGTGTGTGTGTGTGTGTGTGTGTGTGTGGAGGCACGGCGTCAAATTACGCACGCGCACATACTGTAACAACAGGCTGAAACAGAGAGGGAGAAAATGGATCTTTAACCTCTCTAATGAGACTTCCTTTTGCTTTACACGTGTGGACACACGTGTGTTATGAGAAACAGTACACACGCGTTGTACACACGCGCTTACAAACACAAAATAAAATATGTTTTATGCACACACACGTGGTCACAGTGCACGGATATTGATTATACCAGTGAGAGACGCGCACTAAGACTGAGCAGGGCAAACGATTACCCACAATTTGGCAGCGCAAGAGAGAGAAAAATCATTGGCTCAGATCACATGTCTCAGATCACGTGACGCTCTGTGTCAAAACAAGAAGCATGCATGCTACATGATACTCTGTACTCGTAAACCAAGACTTGCTCGTTTTCCAAGTCAAAATGTATTAAAAATCTTTGCTCGTCTTGCGGAACACTCAAAAACCGCGTTACTCGCAATCCGAGGTTTCACTGTAATTGATTTTATTGGTAATGTTCGCTTATTTCTGTCGTTTGTTTGAGGTTTTTCAGAAAATTCAGCATCTTACTTGTTTAGCTGATGAATTATCTTGCACGTTTATTATATTATACAGTACTGCAGTTACATGTTCATTGGAAGGTAGTTACTGTATCAACTTTTAAAGAAATAAAAAATTAAATAAAAAACTTTTTTTTTTTTGCTGAAATTGAAACTTAAACAACTTATCTGTTGTTTTTAAAATTTAATTTTTTTTTTGTAAAAAAAAAAAAAAAAAAAAAAAAAAAGTGGCCCCAAACATCTTTCTAACTAAAAGGTCTACGTCTACAAACATGCACACCTGCTATACTATACATGTTTAGTGTAATAGGTGTGCATGTTTGTAGACGTAGCCATGGTGAAACCACCTTAAACCGTCAACTTATGGCTAGCAATGAAGCATCGTGATTAGCTGACTCACCTGAAGAAGGAGTCTCTCAAAGGCAAGGCAGGCATCCCACTGGGCCAGGCAGGGGTGGCGCAGTGTCTGAGCAGTGCCCAGTGCCAGCTGTAAAAGCCCGCAGTGATTCTCTACCGCCGGCCAATTGCCCCGAAACAACTGCACATATGAGGAGAGCTGCTCCCCTGTTACACGGCCTGAGAGAGAGAGAGAGAGAGAATTTTTCTATCTTTCCTTGTTTTAATGCAAAGAAAAAGCATGTTGCAATCATAACTGTACTAGAGCTAAAAGTTTTAGACTGCATTTACTGAAGACAAAACTTTAAATACTCTTGTTTTACCGTATATTATATTTATTTATATTTTATTAATCATTTTCTAGCATTGCTCCTTTCACTATAAAAAGGATAAAAAGGATAGGTGGATTAGAATATGGATTAAATCAAATCAGGACTTGTAAGAATAACAACACAATTATGAGAGTAAACACTCCCTTTATTTCTCTATATAATCCCCTGCTACACTAATACACTTATCCTGGCATTTTACTAGTGCTTGGATACCATCAAGGTAGAACGTTTTTTTTTTTTTTTTACAGCAAACCGGAGCCATGATGGGACTGCCTGCTTCATGTCAGGAACACGGACCTCCCAGGAATTCCTTTACTGGTCCAAACATGTGGAAAAGGCTATATGACTAAAGCATATGGCAATAACTCCCAGCCGAGTTCCTGTAACGTGCAAGTGGTGTTGATGAATGATTATACTGTATGTACAATTTCCACAGGCAGATGCGTCTCTTCCTTCAGAAAGTTATCAGTCGATTTTCAAGGATCAGACTTGCTGAATGATCACAGGACTGGAGTGGGCTTTGAACCACCTCAGCCAGGATCGTCATTCATGAGTGTACGAACGTCTTTGGAATGACAACTTTTTTTGTCATGTTTAATGTGACAAACATCTAAGTTCAATTAGAAAAAAATATAAATGTTTTAGGGCAAAAACTAAAGAAAAAGCTTACAGTAACCTGGTTGCATACAGTAAATATGCACATCCTTTTATAATGAGAATTAACAATCCTATTCAAACTCATCTGCAAATGGAATTAGAACAGCTTTAGCCGATCGCTGAACCCACGGTCCGTGAAGGGCTAGCATATACTGTACAGGATCTCAGTGTCGAAAGATATCAATCAGCACAGAGGTACAAAGGAATTACCATAAAATGTCAGGTAGGCCGCCATCGACAAGTGGAGAAAACGTGGTACTACCGTGACATCACCAAGAACATTTATTTATTTATTTAGTGTATTTTGCGTTTGAGTAATTTAGATGTTTGTTCAGTTCTGAGTTTCTTTTACACACGTTTTCTGATCTGTAAAATGATTTTTCAGTAGCCATGATTTAGAGTTGTACTTGTTTAAAGTTGTGTGTTAAAAGTCTTAACCTGAGTTATTGTGCACCAAGTTACAGCAAAACTGATACGAAAAGAGCAATCCCTCTGTGCTTATACACAGATGTAGGAGGCTGGACTTCAGGACAAGACAAAGACAAAGCGTGTGTGCGGTGATTAATATCCGCAAGTCACAGTGTGAAAGCCTGGTGGAGAAATAGTACGGTTCCTCCATGTGTGATTTTCTTTTTTACAGGGTGTGTGTGTGAGAGAAAGTGTCTGTCTGTGAGTGCTTACTTGCATGAGTTTAAGCCAAATATTTTCTATTAATCTCTGTGTGAGTGTGTTTGTGTGTATGTCTACATTCTCTGGTGAATCTTATCCCAAGCTTATTTACTGAAGTAGTACGACGTGTAAGCCAAGTGTAAAGACCGAAGCCAAAGCTCTTACAGTGGGAGTCTTAAGGGACACAGGAAGAAGGGTGGAGGGAGAGAAAGACAGAGTGAGAGCGAGGTTATGTTGACCCAGTGTATGTAGTCTGAGGATGAGGAGGGTGCATTAAAATCCCATAAACCACTAAGAGCAAGTTGATGCTCTAGATCATCTTCAGATATGAGGAGTATTTCCTGTGGCCCGCCATGGCCTGTGCTTGCTTCAGATCAGGGCGAATGAGAGAACGAGTGTGTGTCAGCGCGTGAAAAAGTGAGCCAAAGCCTATTTGGGGGAGCAAGGGATTGCACAGACTAGCTAACTAGTTAACTAAATACATTTACTAGTGCACACTCTGGAGATTATTTCATCCAAGGTGGGTAAGGAGATAACGGCAGGCAAAAACAAATGTACTGCTGGAAAATATTTCATAATAGAATGGCGGCAATTTTACACTCTCCTAGTAAAATCCTTTGCTTTAATGGACCATCAAAATGTTCATTTCATTTGGAGACATGAATGCAAAGCTGTGTTTAGTCCCACTTAAACAAATTCTTTTTTTAACCCTTGCACAGTGAACGTTGTTTCATCCAGCACAGCATTGTTCACATCAGCTTACAGACGGTCTAACTCTAGATTTTAGATCACCCAAACGTCCTAGACACTGCAGGAGATGTTGTAGACAAGGTTATCTGCTGTGCCATAGACTATCAGAATTAATTGTTTTAGAGTTAAAAGCTCATCCATGAGTGCATTTTTTTTAAAAAAAGGTATATTTATGCCTAAGTCACAATCGCAAATCCACAAACAAAGCTGCAACTTAGAAAATGAAATACGAAAAAATCTGGAATGAAACAGTAACTATGAAAACAGAATAGCAAACAAGAAAAGGCAATGTCACGATACTGTTGGTGACTGGACATGTCCTGTACTATGGCAAGGAGGTCACTGGTCCAGGACCTGGTACATTGGAGTTGCATTTTCTGATTGGCTTGTTTTCTGATTTGATTGGTTTAAAAAATTCCTGTTCTGTTTGTTTTCTGTTTTTTTCTGCTGTTTTCTGATTTGTTTTTAAAATGTTTGTTTCGGTCTATTATTCTGTTGTGTTTTCTGATTTGTTTATTTTCTGAATTTAATTTTTTTCGCATTTGCTTGATTTCTGATTTGGTTTGTTTTAAAGTTTAATTTTTTGTTTTCTGGTTTGCTTGATTTCTGATTTGTTTAAAAATTTTATGTTCTATTTGTTTTTTTTTACTGTATTTTTTACAGCATTTTTATCTTCTGTTTTTATGATTTGTTTATTCTCGGAGTTTGTTTGAAAAATTGTCCTGTTCTGTTTGTTTTCTGCTGGTTTCTAATTTGTTTGTTTTAAAAATGTTTGTTTATTATTCTGTTCTGTTTTCTGATTTGTTTATTTTCTGAATTTTATTTTTCTGTTATTATGTTCTCAATTGTTTGATTTCTGATTTGTTTTGTTTTAAATAAAAAGAAATTCTGGTTAGCTTGATTTCTGATTTGTTTAAAATTTTTCTGTTCTGTTTGTTTTCTGATTTTTTTTACGGTATTTTTATCTTCTGTTTTTATGATTTGTATATTTTGTGATTTACTTGTTTTCTAATTTGCTGCTCTGGTTGTCCGTTGTGTTTTATTCCTTGTGGTAGTTTCTAATTTGCTGCCCTGTTTCTGGTTTAGTTTTGTTTCCTCATCTGCTAATTTCTGTTAGCAATAGCAATCGGACACATCCATAAATTTAGGAACCTCTGTAGTCCAACTAGGGACCGTGGAGACAGATGGTGACCGTTGTATTTATTATAGCAATCTGATACGCAGACATAATTTGCACATTCATTACACTGATGTTCCACTGGAGCTGGAAATTAAATTATTTCAAGGATTTTAATTGAAGTACAATTTACTGCACATATAAGAAAGCCAAATATCAGCGCTGAAAGCCGTGATCAGTAAGACACATGTGGTCAGCTCTACCCAACACCACTTGACTTTTCTCTTTGGGCTGATCTGAAGTCAGCAGTCTATCCGAATCTGCCAGGAGCAATCTCTGCACTAAAGGAGGAGAGCATCTCTTCATGGAACAACATCAGTCGTGATAAATTAAGAAATGTTTCTTTCTTGTATTCGGCGTATACACAAGTCCCATGGAGTCAGAGTATGTAAATTTGAGCATTTGCTGTAATTTATACTTTTAAGTTAATCTTCGTCTATGGAGCCAGACTTTTGGGCCACCCTGTATTAAATATAAATACAGCCATGCAATACAGTAAAAAAGAATTATGGAGCATTAAAATCGAATCAGTTTGAAAGTCCAAGAAAATGTCAAAGCTGTCGATGTTGTAGAGATAGTATGAGGCCAAGTAAAACTAAACTGAACAGCCATGCAGTACGTGCGTCCTACAGTATATCGCGCTATGCTGTCAATCCTCAGTATAAACATTTGAAAGTAAGACTACAGGACTGCTGCTTATACACTGAGAAATTAACACCAAGCTTCAGGATCAATCAGAAATGTTTCGACGGTAATAGTGTTATTACGGGCAGTTTATACTAAATGACCCAAATCACGAACCAAAAAGCACTACGAGGCATAAATGAGTCTCTGTGACTACATTAAAAGTCAATGAAACATGAAGGATGGACCATCCACTGCGCAAGTCGGGTCACGTCAGCTGGCGGGCAGCAGGGGTGAAACAAAATGGTGGCTCTGTGCATAAAAAGGCCACGTCGGCTTTTGGCATTAAGGGGAAATATCATTGTATAAAAACGGTCTGAAACATCCAGTCGCAGAAAAGAGCCATTGTGAGTGTGAGTCAGCTTTCAAATGCTCTGGCAAAACACCCAGGAATCACTTAACTTAATTTGCCAAGCATAACTCAAATGAGAGGGAGCTGGAGAGAGTCAGACAGAGAGAGAGAGAGAGACGGAGATGAAGATAAGTGAGCAGACACTCGGCTTGTCCTCGAGCGAAGGTCTGAAACGTCACAGTGGACAGATCAAAATGACAAGATGAAGATGATATGCAAAACGTAGTTTGTGGTGAAGCAACCAGGCCCTTGTGTGGGTTTTTCTTCCTTTATACTGTACCCTCACACAAACACACACACACACACACACATACTATAGGTGGTGGTATAGTGAAATGCTTGTAACACTGATCAGCCAGCAAAAATAATAATACATTTAATAAAGATATAAAAATACAGTTCTAATGTCTGATCTATAAGAATAGAGTCCATGAGTGTGCTCGAGAAACACATACAAAGTGTTTAATACATTTATATAGAGGTGTATAAAAAAAATATGAAGAGTCAGATGAAGAATTCTTGTTCCAAGAGCATACAAGGAAATAAAAATATCAACAGACTGTGTGTGTATATGTCTTTTTTGATATGTAATATGATTTTTCTGGCACTGCTATGTTTCTCTTGGCTTGGACATCAGGAAATGGTTGTTATTAAGTGCACAAAGCTGGCTGAGCTTTCTATACACTCTGTGTATATATATATATGTGTGTATGTGTGTGTGTGTGTGTGTGTGTGTGTGTTTGTTCAAAACTTGGGCTCCATGCACAAGTTTGCAACACACAATGAAATGAACTTACAGAGTTAGAGTCACAGTGAAATAGAGCAGTCCCTATCAACACAGGATGAGGAACACACACACACACACACACACACGTTCTACACCTCATGAGACTGTCAAACATCTGTAAGATGACTAATCCTCACAGATGAATGTACTGTATAGTAAGAACACATGACTCGTATTAGGTTAAAAAAATAATAAAGATGGCGGCAGGACGCAGCCACCATAGAGTGTGACTCCAGAGTGATGAGTGATGAGGCCTGCTGCATACTGTAAGTGTCATGCCACTACTAAACTGGAGTCTAATGAACTTTTCTCTAGACATTTCCGGCTCCAGTGTGTGTGTGTGTGTGTGTGTGTGTGTGTGTGTGTATAACTAGGTAACGTTGACATGACTGTACTACTCTTTACTATGAGGGCATTAACCCTTAGAACCCGAGGGCACAAACCCCTGCTGGAAACGCAACACTAGTTAATGACCGATTTTAAAAAAAAACACCATTGTTTCGTTGTGGGTCGACAAGAGGAGGCCTCAGACATCAAACTATTAGGTTAGGTTTTCGAATACTGTACATCATGTAGAACCAAAGTTATGATTATTTTTAAAACATGCAAATTTAACTGCCAATGGGATATGGGAATGGTGTTGCAAAAATCACAGAACTCACAAAAATACTATTATTATTTTATAGTCATAAAACCATACCATAAAAACAAGTGATTGTACAGAATGTGCCTATAGTATTTCTTTACCTACATATATCAGGATTTGGTGTGTAGACCAGAGAAACTATTGAACAATCGGGGGGCCTAGTGAACACTGCAGAAAACCCAGTGCCAACAAGATTGTACAACGGGTAAACTGACACCTTTCTTTATAATCCTTTAGATACTATACTCTTGTATTTGACCTTGACAGGTTTTACATCAGATGTCCTTCGTGGTGCAATCCTACCATTTTTATCCAGGCCTAAGGATGCTCCACAACTATTGGTTGGCTTTGGGCGTTGACTTGGAATCGTACCTGGGCCATGCTCTGTCAATAGGTCTTCTTTTTTCCCAACCCAAATCTATTGATGACCCATTTCTAGAGAAATTAAAAACCTGACGAAAGTCACAACAATATGTTTTATTAAATTGGGACTGCCTCAATTAGCTTTGATGTTGTGAACCTTTTCAGTGTCGAGGACAGGACAGAAAGTGACTGGGTTGCCAGATTGGATTGGTTTATAAACTCAAATACTCCCCTTTAGCCAATATCATGTGCAAATGAGTTCAATTAATCCCTGAATCTGTGGTGACAAACACAGAGCCATATTATTTACAATTCTCTACTAAGATTTGTTCCTTCTTATCTTTATCTGTAATTCTTAAATACAAACGGAATATGTACTACACTCTAAAACCACATTTCAGTTGGCTGTTCCTCAATCAAGACAAAACTGGTCCCAAAAAGAAAAGAAAAAGAAACGCTGCACAAAACAGCCTAAAGCCAATTGTACTGCTTGTACTAGGAGGCTTTAAATTTTAAAGAATTGAAATGCTGTCTCTGTCAGCAACTCATGCAGTAGAGAACTGCTATTTCTAAATGTTTTTATTCCTTGAAACTCAGTGTGCTGCCCTCTTGGCCAGACCTTTCTTTTACCATGCGACTTTACCTGGTAAAATAAGGATTGTTAAAAAAAAAAAAAAAAAAAAAAATATATATATATATATATATATATAAATTTGTGCAAAAGTGTGTCTGTGGTTTAAATTTCTAGTCCAAAATAAAATCAGTCATAACATTACAACCATTAATAAGTGAAGTTAATATAATTCATTATCTTGTATCGGTGGCACCCTTCATGGGGTGGGATATATTAGGCAGCAAGTGAACAGTTAGTCCTCAAAGTTGATGGTGAACCAGTGACAGGGGCATTTAACCCAAATTGCTAATAAGGTTAAAGCTGGCTCTGAAAAGGTTTTAGAACACAAAGTACAACACATTTTGCTTTGTATGCGTAGCTACAGACTCTTACAGACAGCACAGAGTGCCCACACTGATGCCAGTCCACTGACAAAGGAGCCTACTGTACAGTGGGCATCAGATCTGGACCATTAAGCGATGAAAAAAGGATCAGGATGGATCAGGCTTCCTTTTACATCATGCGGATGGCTGGGTGTGTGTATGTCATTGACCAGGGGTAGCGATGGCATCAGTATAAAATATGGGAAGAAGGCAAGTCAACTAATGTAGTGTAGTGTTCTAGGCATCACATGTTCTGCTGGAAAACTTTGGGTCCTTCCATTCATGTGGATGGTATCTTGCCATGTACCACATACCTAAACATTGTTGCAGTCAAACCCTTCATGGAAACGGTATACCCTGATGAGCAGTGGCATCTTTTAGCAGAATAATGCGCCCTGACACCCTGCAAAAAGGGTTCAGGAATGGTTTGAGGAACATGACAAAGAGTTAAAGATGTTGACTCAGTCCTGTAAATTCCTCAGATCTCAATTTGATCAAGCATCTGTGGGATGTGATGGAAAAGTAGATCTGATCTCATGGAGGCTCCACCTCATAACTTACAGGATGTAAGGGATCTGCTGCTCACGTCTTGGTGCCAGATACCGCAGAATACCTTCAGAGGTCCTGTGGAGTCCAGGCCTCGACTGGTCAGGCAGGTTTTCTTGTGGAACACAATATCAGGCAGGTGTTTTTAACGTGATGGCTGATGGGTGTGCATTATAATGATTGGAAGAGGAAAAGGGTGATTAGATTGAAAAACTCCTGCTTCCACTACAATTAATGAAAAAGGAGGTCTTTCAGTGAGTAAGTCTACAAGCACGTGATGAGAATGCAAAACAAGTGGATGGAATTGTTTTTCTAGGTCTTGTCTGCACAAATAAAATTATTTTTCAGCTTAACTTACAAACAATAGGACGGGTTTATGTGTGTGTGTGTGTGTGTGTGTGTGTGTGTGTGTACAGGCCAACATGTGTTTCATATTTCCTTTGCTCCGCACGCACAATAAATACTTAATTCCTCCTGATGGGGGCGCTGTGGTTCTTTACCCAAGCCTTAATCTTTTCTTCACTCTTTCTTCTCCCTCTGTCTTTCCTTTTAACCCCACACTCGCTCGATATGTCTTTTCCTCTTTCGCTCTGTCTTTTTACAACATGCCGCTTCTCTTGATCTATCTTCTTTGTGCTGCGTCACAAAAATAAAACTGCAAATAATAAATCAGTTTTAATGTGAGCTTTTGTTCCGTATGGTCACCCATCTGGATCGGAAGAGATGAATCGATTGTGTGTGTGTGTGTGTGTGTGTGTGCATTGCTGTTTGGGCTCAACGTCAAAATGGCACTCATTAAAAGCCCATTAGAGCACCACACATTTGTGGTTGTTTAAACTCATTGTAACGGATCCAAGCTTTATTTGTGTCAAGCTGCACTGGAGCTCAAGTGTCAATCAAGCCTTAATGCTATCGGACTTGAGAGTGTATGTGTGTGTGGGCGTGTGTGTGGCTGGAACGTGATGCTGGTTGATGTGGGACTATTAGGATGTGTATTAGCAAGGACGTATGCGCACAATGGGCATACCCAGACTCATTTTGATTGGCAGGTTCTCCTTGCTGGCTGCCTCCACAAGCTGCCTCCTCACCTCCATGACCGCCTCCTTCTGCTTAGCGACGAGCATCGTCTCCCATAGCGACCGCGCTGCAGCAGACCTGTGGATCAGAGGTACAAAGGGGTCAATTGCAGGTGAACACGGGTCAGTAATAACTCTGGCTTATCTCTGGAACAAACACAGTTTCATTATGCACTGGAGCGAGAGGACAGGCAGATCACAGCTCTGGGCTGATATGATTGGATGAAGAGAATTTGCCTTGTTCTCCTTCCTCCACAGAACAGACCTAATGCTACAGTAGATTTGACTGACGGCTCAGGGACACGCCCATTCGCCGAAACTAAAGAAAGAGCTCGGTTCTAGTGAAACTGTGATTGAAGACTCGATGTTCGATGTTAGTTTTGTTGAGATTTTGATAGGAAATGTGCCAAAAAAATCCAAGGGGAATTAATACTATTTTAAATAGAGTTTTGTCAATATTTGTTGAAATCAGAGTATTTATTTAAAAATGTTAATTATTAAGAAAATACATATTTTTTTTTAATATTTTTCAAATAATTACATTAAATCAAATACAAATAACTACTTTAATGTTTTTATTATAATAATTACCATTTTACCAAATATTTAAAACATAATTAAGGAAAAAAAATGCCCATGTTCATAGTAACAAAGCATTTGTTTAAAAAAAAAAAAGATAATTAAAATATTTTTAAATCATTCTTTTAAAATGTTTTCTTTATGTTTATAGAAACCAAAATGTTTATTTAAAAATGTTTAAGTATTTTAAAACAGATTATTTCTTGTTTTGAAGTACTGAAAAAATATTCTTTAAAAATATTTTATTACTGTCTATAAAAATCAAAGCATTTACTGTATTTAAAAAAATATTAATTATATAAAATTAAAAATGCTTTGTTGTCCGATACAAAAACTTCCAGATTTTAACTTGCAGTAAAATTTTACCATGAAAAACAAAGAAACTCTAAAACCAGTGACAGTTGGTGATGATCATTAAAAAAAAGTATATTTCAACAAATATATCAATGTCATATTATATTACCATCAACTCATATACACTAATTGGCTATGAATATGCCAAATCACTTCCACGTCCATCTGCTTTTCGGAGAACTCTAAAGATGTGACTAAATCCGTCTTTCAAAAAAAAAGATTTTGCATAATAAAAACAAAAACTTTTTTTAAAGATCAAAAATTACCTTGATAAATCTTTCAATCCTTGAAGCTATTAAAACTACTGCATATTTAATCATTCTTGAGTTAAAATATCAGCCTTTAAACATCCTCGCATTGATTTTCAAGGTCAAACCTCACAGGGTTTCTAATTTCTGCTCCCTTGCAAAAGTCCTACAGAAATAAACCATATTGTAATTAGGTATGAGGATCACCTGGAAGCAGCCGATATGATATTACTGTACCTCTGTGACATTTGGATTTGCATTGCGATACTCTAAGTATCACTACTTTATAAATACATAGATTCAATTTAGTTGAACAAACTTAGCAAATAATATATAGAGAAACAGCAACATTTTACCACCTTAAATACAAACATTTAAAAAATGTATTCAAAAATTCAATTTTGGAGTCAGTGAAGCGATACGTAAATTGCAGCACAAAATAAAATATGTAAAAGAATTGATTTTTTTTTCTCCTCAATCTTTAATTGTAAGTGTCTGACATGAGTAATACACGACCCTGTGATGGGACGTCTAAACAACCGATCAGCACGTCTTCTGCGTAAGACCGACTACACTGACTATTAGTCATGATCTCACCTAAGGTCAAAGGTCATTTCGGCTACACCGAGAACAGAAAAATGGGAAAACGTGTTTACGTGTGTTTGTGTGTGTGTGTGTGTGTGTGTGTGTGTGTGTGTGTGTGTGTGTGTGTGTGTGTGTGTGTGTGTGTGTG
>JAQMYG010000020.1:1933257-1944604 GCA_030014215.1 Clariallabes teugelsi | reverse complement strand
TCTATGTATTGACGGGTCTCCAGAGCCGTCGTTCAGTTATGGTAATGGGCGTTTCGTTTTCCGACACACGCTGTAGCAGTAGACCAATCATAAGACTGAATATTCGAACTGCTTCACACGAGTCATTTACGAATCATTTAGAAATGGGGTAAAATAAAATCTATTTTTGGAGAAAACTAAAGTGTTTTTTGACCTTGCATACATGTGAACCTGTTTTAAGAGACTCATTAAGCAATATTAGCAACCTTTAAAATGGCATAATTGGGGCACTTTTTAAAGTATTCCGTGCAAAATTAAGGATTTGTGTTTAATTAAGTGGTTTTGTTTAAATTCTCAAAATTAGACACACACCTTATGTTATGTGGCCATAAAACACAGAAAACTATAACTTATTGAGTTTAAATTGCTTTTTGTAATCAGCGCAATTATTATTTTTAACACATATACCATTAAAATTCCAGAGCTACTTCAGTTCTTTACATGAGAGATGGTTTTTTGTAAAAAAGCAAAACATCTGTAGTGTCCTTAACCATGTCAAATTCATGTTGCAATATTTAAAAAATCTTAACACTTTTTTCAGATTTATGCTTTTTCATATGAAAACTAAATTGGACAAGTTTTATCTGAATGACAATTAAGATCATTGAAAGATTTGAATTCAAAAACGTTACAGTACATACAAGGGCATGAAATTATATTTAGTGTTTCTTTTTATTTGATAAAAATATTAATGTGTATATTTACAATAAATGAAGCATGGGTTGGGAGATGAGAAGCATTAAGTCTTATTAACATTTTTATATGATCCTATCTGAAAATTCACTTTTTCACTTACAGTACATGAGACACTTTTTTAGCACCAATACCATGTATTGGCTGATTGTCTGTTCAAGTAATGTGGGAGAAGAACACTTTTCTTTAAAGGATCAAAGGAACAGAAAACCTTACTCTTGTGCCAAGTCATTTTTGAGGTCTAATATTGCTATTGAATCCCAATATACAGTACACATATTTACTGTTTTCACTTTCATAACTGTACTGTTCTAACAGTTATTGTAATGTCTAAATCATCACAATCAAAACTCAAACTTTCAATATTGGTTAAAATAATCAGAATTATATAGACATGCTTGTGTGGTTTACAGCTGTCTGTAATATACAGTCATCAAACTGTAGCAGCAGGCATCTGGGGGAAAAAGGCTTTCCTTAGCACCTGAAGTAAGTACAGCATTCTGTAGTTTCAGTTCAGTTGTCCTTAGGTGTAATCCACATTTGCTGTTTTGTAACATGGTACAACTTCTAGCAGTAGGATGTTCAAGTCAAACCAGGACTTTTAATGAAATTTTTGGTGAAAGAACATTTTAATGGTGCAAATGTTTTAAAGAAAGCTGTATGTCTGTGAATGACAATCCCGGCATTCAAAATTCAGCAAGTGGAATGTCGGATCCTTGAAAATCGATAACTTGTCACCAATTGCAGAAGGGATGCTTCTGTCAGTGAATGACTGTGTCTACAGTTCCCACAAACACCACTTGCACATTACAGGAACTCGTCTGGAAGTTACTACCATATCCCCCATATCTGACCTTGCACCAAGCCATTTCCACATGTTTGGGCTGTTAAAGGAGTTCCTGGGAGGCCAGGGCTTTAGACATGAAGCAGGGAGTCCAATCATAGCTCTGGTGTACTGAGAAAACGCTCTACCTTGATGGCATCCAAGCACTATGTAAAACGCTAGGATAAGTCCGTTAGTGTAGCAGGCGTTTATATGGAGAAATAAAGTGAGTTTGTACTCTCATAGTTGTGTTCTGCCATTCTGGGCAAATGAAAGACGGTTTGACTTGAACAACCCTCGTGATCATAATTTGAGGCATGAATGCCTGAAAAACAAGCTTATTTCTTAATCGCTTAAATTTCCAGTGTGCATGCAGGATGTACAGGTATGATGCTAAAGCTTGATCTGTATGTTAGCCACATTAGCCTTTCAGAGCAAAACTAATAAATCTCACTTCAGTCGTTAAACCTGTACTGACTGAACTAGCGCATTGATGCAAGTGGGTGGTCCTTCTAATCATGAACAAGTGCTTGTTTTGGTCAGATTTCTGTGAACAGTTTTGTACATGTTTGTGTTTGCGTGCGTGTGTGTGTGTGAATGCAATCAGGTGCGGACCTGTCCGATTATTTCAATTACGGCTTTAATGAGGACACCTGGAAGGTGTACTGCGACAAACAGAGGAGACTGCGCACGAGCCTGGAGTTCATGACCTTAGGCTCGTCTGACCAAAGCACGGTACGCTGTATTGATCTATCTTTAGTTGAGAACAGTTAACCATCAGGTAAAGTCTGTAACTTTAAGAGATGTTAACACAAGCCTTGTTCCTCTCCATGTGCTCAGGGCGGTCACGATGAGAGCGCCTCTAAGCCAGACTGCTCCTCCGGGTACGTCTTAGCCTCTCATTGCCTTCCTCAGACTTGTTATTGGCTTTCTGTTGCTGCTCTGTAATTACTGTGGTCCTAGCAGAGGTGACGAGCCACGCCCGGTCACATGACACGCCATTAAAACGATGTCTAGGCCTGTAAAGCATCAGGGCAGTGTGCACACTAAGCACTAGTTCAGGTTTCTGTGTTTCTGGGTTATGTGTAATTGTGAAAAGCATTTTAATGAGATTGTGGGGTGTGAAGGTCAGTGCGTGCTTGCATTTATTTTATTTAAATCTGGCATCCCAAGGCACGCTTTGCATCCCTTTTTTCTAGTGATCCCTCATTTTGTGTGTGTGTGTGTGTGTGTGTGTGTGTGTGTGTGTGTGTGTGTGTGTGTGTGTGTGTGTGAATGCAGAAAGTTGAAAAGCTCCATCGATGTAATCGGAGGGCAAACAGAGACCATTGTACGCGTGGAAGGGCGAAGACATCACAGCACAGATGGAAGCAACACACAGGTGCGTGTGTGTGAGAGAGAGAGAGAGAGGATAAGGTAAAAGACAATTGTGCATAATGAATGACTTGTATCTAGAGTTTGTTACATAACCTTTGCTTGTGTGTGTGTGTTTGTTTTGCAGGTGCAGCCCTCCTCTGAACCCCCCATCAATGCTCAGCCACCATCCTCTAAGCTTCCTCCCTTCTTTGCCCCCAATATTCCTCCTCCACCATTTCCTCTTCTCTCAATCAGCCCTACTCCCCCTTTTATACAACGCCCACCACGTAAGAAACTCACTCTCTGACACACACACACACACACACACCACATGCAGAAATGTCTGAGCTGTGCATTCCTATGATCTTAGGGTCAACTGGTCCTTATGGGGAGCTGTATTAGTGCTACACCACTCACACACACAATAACACACTCCAGCTGTTTTTCATTTTTCTTTACAATGACATCACGGCATTGTTACACACCACAGTTCCTTCATCGCTCTGGAGATCGGTATGTTCTTTTAGCTCTTACGTCAGTGCTCTGAGGCAGTCACTGGCATTGCTGCATGCCTAAGTACCATACTCCATGTACCTCATGTTTTATGTGTGTGTGTGTTTGTGTGTGTCTGCAATTATTTATTAGTTTAACGAAAGGTCGAGGAGCATTGTGAATCCTCAGGATGATCTGTTCATTTTGATTTGCGCGTCAGAGAGTTTCCAATAATCTATATTAGTCTTGTCTAAGAGGTCACGTGTCATCGTTAATCTGTCCATACGGCCAGGTTCATTTGTCACCTGTAGCTTTTGCTCCTTCTATTAGTCTTGGGGTCGAAGGGCAAGCCAGTCAGATACCAAGTCTAAATGAAAATCGCTTGAAGGATTTGCTCACACTGGGTCCACTACAAGCACAGTACGGTGATGCTGCAGTAAAACATTTGAATGATGTAATTGTTTTAAAGAAGGACGTACGTCCCTGAATGACAATCCCGGCCGCCCACTACAGTAATTTCCATGAACATCCAGCGAGTGGAACGCCTGATCCTTGAAAATTGATGGATTATTTGAGTTATTGCCACATCTCCTGTATAGTCCTGTACTTGCTCTAATCCATTTCCACCTGTTTGGGAATAAGGATTGGTATTGCGTCACTGGTGTGGTCTGGTCCTGAGTTGACTGTTTGTCTTGAGTTTCCATGCATGATCTCAGAGTTCTCTCCAGTGTTCCCTGAGCTGGATTAGACTCTTCCTGATAATAAACTAATGTATAAAATGAAAAGAGAGATACATACATATGTAAAACTATAACACTAAAACAAGTAATATGTGGTAAAACATACTGTAGGGTTGTTTGAGTGTTCTGTGTTTCCGAGTCCGGCCCTAAGATAACGGTTGATGAATTCTCTGTTGATTTTCCAGCTCTATGAATAACGCTGTTCTTCTGCAGGTTAAGCAGGAAATCCAGTTGGCCCTCAGTGCTCATTGTGCACATGTGAATGTGAGCGTGTACACATGAGTCAGATTATAAATGGCTCAGACACGTGTGCGTAACTGGCTGCAGGTCTGAGGTGTATCTTCTACACATCCTTCTTGTAATATTCCTCATGAGCCAGACAGAAAGTCCACAGCTAAATGATTCCGGTCCGTCGTCTTCAAAACCATCGTGCCCCTCCAAATCTTGCAGCACACTTGGACTCACCCCTGTCTGCCCCACGGCATGCCCTCTTCATCCTACCAAAATATCAAACATCCGTGCCAGACACTGCCTTTGAAGTGCAGGCTTTTAAGCCTGACTGGAGCTGTAACCATTCTGTCTTTAAATCAAGCCCCTTCTCCTAACCCCCGAGCTGACAACTCGTGCTGGTACACATGTGCCGGCCTGTCCTGCGTTTCCTTTTCGTGATGTAGATGTGCAGTGTTTGGGCTAAAAATAGCAGCGTGTGGCAGGAGAAAGTGCCACGCCAGCAGAACTGTGTGAAAATGTGCTGAACGACCCAGCTAGAGATGGAGCAAGTGGGAGAGAGAGAGAGGGGTTTAGTGGAAAGATCTGCAGCTAGGGAAGAAAGCAAGAGGAGGAAACGGTATGGAAGTGATACAAGAGTGATGCTCTTTAATAACAAAAATGTGCTCCTTTACTTTTGAACAAAGTGCATCTACTAACCATTATTCCAGAAACGGCAAAACATTTAGGTTCCTAATGCTTAGGAGTAAAAATATGAAAGTGTTATTGCCACATCAATTTTTGGATGTTGTCATAAAATGCTTCTGGAGTGATTCAGTCTCACAAGGCTGTGCAGAGGCCCGGAACATGGATTAACGAGGATGAGATGATAACCGTTTCATCCTGCTTTCCAGGTTTTCATCAGAAATCTTGCCAAAGCCGTTCATCCATCCGATTCTTCATTCTTGTTCTCAGATATCCGTGATTAAATCAGTGTAATTGCAACTGCAGCACTTTCTTCTTATTCTGAGAATGATCCCAGGACAAGATGGTCCTGTTCTTATCCGGCCAGGGAAGTACCTCTATGAAGCACTATGAGGAATGTTGCAGATCTTAGAGCTTTTTGAGGCTGACCTTTAAAAACAGCTAATGTTTATCCTCATGGTGGTAGTTTTTATTGAATCTTAGCCTATAGGCCACAGTGTTGTGTGCAGTTAGTCTATTGAGGTTGAAATAAATTGTCGGTTTGAATGTTTCAAAAGTTGTAACTGTTTTTCTTGTATTAACATTAATCTTGATTTTAAAAATGAGTATCAGTATTGGGTATGCATTTGGTGTCAGTAGCGTTCCTATACCAAGCTCATTTACTCATACTCCGACATATCACAGGATGCTACAGTATGTGACTTACGCCTATAGGAAGTTAATGAACAAATGGCACGAAATGACAGCAATCTGGACCAATTTCACAATTAATGATTGCAATCAAAACATAGCACACTGTAGAAATATCAAGCAGAGGAACAGTACCTTTGTATGAGGGGAATTCTGATTGTGCAGAATAACAGAACACAATCATGAGCGTAAAAACTTCCTTCATTTCTCTATGTAATAATGCCCTGCTACACTAATGCACTTATCCCAGTGTTTGACTGGTGCTCAGATACGATGAAGTTTTTTTTCAGTACGCCGGAGCCATGAACGGACTGCCTGCTTCACCTCTGAAACGCCGACCTCCCAGGACCTCCTTTAATGGCCCAAACATGTGGAAATGGCTAAGAGCGAGGTCAGGCCAGTACGGGAGATATGGCAATAACAACCCGTGGAGTTCAGCTGTAATGTGCAAGTGGTGTTGGTAAATGATTGTGTGTACAATTTTAAGTGACCATTTACTAGCGACCATTTAGTGTTTGGAAATAATTTAAAAAGAAGGAATGTATTCTAAATAACAAACTGACCCATTAATTTACCCTTTAATACTTGAATCCACCAGCAAAAGTCCTTTTTTTTATGTATTGGCTGAGACTTAAACAAACCAATTAGATTTCCCCCCTATTATGACCTCATACAAGACACCACCTTCCGGCTTGTTGCTCAGCTTTTTGTTCTCTGGAGGGGTGTGGCTTAACAGGAGCTTATTTACATCGACACTGAATCAGCACATTTGCAAGAGGAGTGAAATGCAATGGGTTTGAGTTTGAGATATAAAAAATGCATTGTTGTCTCTGTATACAGCAGCAACCTGCATTAAGAGAGTGAAATAAAACGTTCCATGATGCCCCTTGTTTAATACCAAGTACTCAGTTCAGTATCAGTCACGGCCACGAGCTTGTAAATACAGTAAAACGCTATCAGTGTATCCCTAATCTGTTCAGGATTATTGGATAAAAAAAAATCTGTCACTTTATTAGCCAGTAGAATTCTTGAAAAGGGAATCCAAGCCAGGTAATGTTCAATGTTTTAAAAGTGCTGTAACAACTTACCACAATTTATAATTTAAGAGTGAACCATTCATCTGTTTCTTTTTCTCATCCTGTCTGAAATGTAAGCCACGGGTGAGGAGGGCTGAAGAGAGCACAGTTTGATGTCCGCGTCGCAGTCTAACATGCATAATTCACCAAATCTGTTGCTAACGAGGACGCTGCAGGATCTGTAGATCCGGAAGTATGCGATTTAAGCACAAACATTTACACACAACCAGGCTAAAGAAATCCTGTCTTAGTTTTTCACAACATCCCAGTCGAGTTTTTTTACACAACCGGAAATATTGAAACAATCGACTAGAGAGCGATTTGTTTCAGCATTATTGCACAACATGAGAATTCCGGTGGGTCAGATGTCTTCATACACCAAGCTGATACTCTCTTTAAACAGACTGGAAAATATCAGAAATTCATATAATGATTACAGTTTTTTGATTGATCAGTTGTCACAATTAGACGTTAATCATTGTTGTAAAATGGCCCAGCTTTAGAGTTCACATCCTACTCATGTTCTTGTCACATTGTTTGTGACATACACTGTATGGTATTACAGTATTTAAACATACTGTAGCTCTGATTTTGGCCCTCGAGTGGCGCAGAAGTAACGAACTCGCCTTATCATCCTGAGATCCTGAGTTTGAATCCCAGGTGATGCTGTAGCCTTCTGCAGCCAGAAGCCTAGAGAGAGCGGATTGGCCAAGCTCTCTCAGACGGGAGGCATGGGAGGCACTTGGTGCCCTCCCCTCAACTATGACTCTCTCATGGGTGTCTGTGTACTCATGCAAGCGGAAGGAGTGGATAGCGCTATCTTCTTACACCGCCCCCAACAGTGCGCAAGCTAACAGTTTGAAAAGATATGATCAGCTAACATCACGTGGCACGGAGAAAACACGTGATCTTGTTGATGGAGGAGTGCCCTAATGATGGGTGGTAATTGACTACACCTTATTTAGGGAGAAAAATTGGGGAGAAAAAAATAAACCCAAAGAACAAAAGCTAAAAAACATAGCTTTTGATTTCTACTGTCTGTTTTTCTTCACCAAATGTTCAAGTGATCTCTGATCATAATCAATTTTAGGAGAGTTCTTAACCTGATTCCAGTTTCAGGAATCTCCTTAGTTGTTTTCGTTGCTTGGTAACAGGATGATGATTTGAGCTTTCAGAAACAAACAGTAATACCATCTTTTCCATGATCATAAACTACGCCTCCTGACATGGTTGTTTAAAAAGTTAGAAGCTATTCACTGCGTCGGTTAGGGTTAAATAACTTGTTGCAGACTGAATCATATTAATCACTGCAGTAATTATCCAATGAAAAGATTTTTAGTATTTGTTTAATACACTACATACAATAATTTTTCTTAATATTTGTCAATCTTCACAACATCTATCATTTTTCTACCATCCATAGTCTAACTGTGTGGCATGGTGACTTTATGGTTAGCACTATATCCTCGCATCTCCAGGGTTGAAGGTTCGAGTCCCACTTCAGGTCCATGTGCATGGAGTTTGCATGTTCTCCCTGTGCCTGGTGGGTTTCCTCCAGCTACGCCGGTTTCCTCCTACGCTCCAAAGACATGCGGAATGATTTCCGTTTCCAAATTGCCTGTAGTTTGTGAGTGTGTGCCTGTGTGCCCTGCGATGTATTGGCACCCCATACAGTGTGTACCCCACCTAGTGCATCAAGTCCTACTGGATAGCCTCCAGGCCTCCTGTGACTCTGTACAGGATAAGTGGTGAATAGAATGGGTAAGTGAGTGATGGTTAAATCAGTTTAAACTAACTACACTGCAGAAAATATTATATTAGCAAGTAAAAACATCTTGAATATATTTGGTTTTATCCAGTTGCTATTTGTCACTGGTTTAACCTTTAAACCAGCAGACCAGGTTCAACTTGTCTCATATAAGATTTCTCACTCACTATCTTGTTCAGCATTTAATCTTCCCTTAAGTCTGTAAGTACTCAGGTTTGTAAACAAGCCGTCGTCTCAGTCAGCTTTACTGATGATTAAAAAGAAAGAGGGAGAGGATGAAAGGTGGGGCGAGGAGAATTGGGGGGGGTAGACATGCACGCAACCACAATCAAGCTCAGCCATTAGCTTTCTTATACGCTGCCAAATATGTCGCCGCACGCAACCCATCCAGCCCTTGTTGTGCGTGCATACACACACACACACACTTGGCTGCACACAATTACACGCAGACGTAAACCCGACCTGAAATGTTTGTTCAAAAAGTTCAAAAATAATAATAATAGAGGAAAAAAACTGCTCAGCATTGTGGGAATGATTTTCATTATGATTTGCAGTTATGATGTTATTTTGTGTGAGGAATTATTTCACTTTGGGCGTTCCTCAGACCTCTCTCCTTTAGTGATGTTGACAAGCTTTCATTCTGAGCTTGACTCTCATCAGGGGGCTGTGCGGGAAAAACAAGGATGCATGCTGCCCAGATGTGTGTTGTGTGTGTGTGTGTGTGTGTGTTTTGAGAATTGGGAGTTGACTTTGCAAGGGCCCATTTGGTGCTCAGGACCATGCCGTGTCAGTAAAGGTTAGAACCTGGGTGATCTGCTGAACGAGCTGGAATTGGAAGTTCGCTTAAATGTTTAAACCCGGATAAGGTCACGGTCAGTCGGGCACACACACGCACACTAAAGCACACACACACAGACACGCACAGATGTAATCATTGTGCCCCGTTTCAACTTTTTTCCCTTCCCTGACGAGCTTTCCCTGCAGTAAAATTGCATTGATAAAGTATATCATGATCTGAGAACGGAAAAAAGTCTATATAGCTTAATTCCTCTGTATTCTACATGACGGTTACCCCCTATGTAGCAGTGTGTGTAGAGTGTGTTAGTGTCAGACTTGGGATATGAAAAAACAGTGAGTGTGTGACTCTATCTTTGTGCTCTACTCACAGGACTGTCTATGAGCGCCCCACCTCCTGGTTAGCATTTACTTATTTATTTATCTTCATGTTATTGTACACTGTTCTGTCTTGTAGTGATTTGCATGAGAGTGTGTGTGTGTGTGTGTGTGTGTGTGTGTTTACTCAGGTTTTCCATTCCCTCCTGAAGTTCCTTCTCCCTTTACATCAGGCAGGTAAGTGTCACCCTTTTTTTGGTAGCAGATCTGATGAGGTCCTTTTATTGTGTTTTGGGTTATTTTCTTGCTGCATGATGACGTTCCTCCTAATTACAAGGGGCGTTCAAGTCAAACCAGGACGTTTGATAGTGTTTCACTATTGCTTGGATATCATCAATGTAAAACATTTTCTCAGTATGGCATGTATGGACTGCCTGCTTCAACTCTGAAACCCTGGCCTCACAGGAACTCCTTTATGGCCCAAACTTGTGGAGCTCAGGAGTGTGGATGTTCCAGAAGCAGCCACATACTCTAAATCCAAGCACTTGGACATGATCTCAACCAGGCTTCACCCATGAGCCTGTGTGTTTTGGATCACAAGCAGATCCTTTCTTTTGGCCTTTCTATCACTTTGGTAGACGTTCATCTCGGTTCCAGAACTTTTGTGGGTCATCTTGGTATTTATTTGCATTTTCCAGTTTGGGTTTTGATTCTGTTGAAATGTTGATGAGTGGATTGCATCTTGTGGTCTGGCATCTATATCTCTGTTAAAGTCTTCTTTGAGCGGTGGATTGTGACGCCTTTATACCTTCATGTGGAGGATCTTGTCAATGTCATTGACTGTGTTGTTTTGGGGTTTTTCTTCACAGCTGTTACATTGCTTCTGTCTCTGCTGCTGTTTTCTTTGGCTGTACATCAGCTGTACATCAGAGGTTTCTTTCTTTCTCTTTCAGGGGTGTCCATATTGTTGTTTTAGCTCTGTACAATGATTATGCAATAGTTATAAGTGATTATCCCTCTTTTTACTCGGCTTCAGAATGCCTTTTCTTTCTCCCATAGAGCTTTGGTCTTCATGTTGGTTTATACTTTTTTGACAACAAATCCAGCCTTCACAGGTGAAACCCAGAGCTCTGACCAAGAGTAAACGTTCAAAGCGTTAAACTGTTTAAACGATCAGTCAGGCCTTACACACCTGCTGGTATTTTTGATATTTTTGATCACAAAAAAATGGTGGGATCTAAGTTAATAAATATCAGAAAATTAAATCTGAAATTCTGATACATCATCTCATTAATTTGCTGATTTTAAACCCAAATGTCTTGAGTGTAGAGGAAAAAACTAAAGAATTAGCCTTGCCAATGCTTTCATAGGGCACTGTGCATTTTTTTTCATCAAAAAAGTAACCAGTAAAAACCGGTAGTCTGTGTTATAGATGTACAGATGAATGTTATGCTGTTTGAACAAATACTTGCATATACAGTATAAGGCATTAAAAATAAAGTTAGTGTGTGTGTACTGTGGGTGTGTACTGTATGTATGTATGCATGTATGCATGCATGCGTACAACTGTTCAAAAGTTTGAGGTCACTTTCTAACTCCATGATGGTTCCTGATTTTTATTTCTTTCTACATTGTAAAGGAATGC